>CAJDSM010000076.1:0-18393 GCA_903981925.1 Ostrea lurida
AATAATTATTATTTAATTTTTCTTTCTGTTTTCAAATCTTGTTTAATTTTAAGATTAAGGCACTTCCCTGAAGGTGATTTCATAGCACATATCAATTTGCAGAAAGCCAGAGACGAAAGAATAATAGAAACAGCCTTCGCTTTCCAAGGATGGTTACGACTGTGCAACTCTTCGTCACGCATCAAACTATGATTTGACGGCAATTGGATAGCCAAGAGACGAAAGAGATGGGAAAACCATGATTTGATTTTACACCGATAAACAGAATTACGGGTTTTGTCCTCCGACCCATTGTTTGAAACATTACGTCAGTGGGGCTGGGCCGTCCTAGTAATCGCGCTACTTTACTAACAAGGATATAGCTGGAAAACCAGAGAATAAAGATAAGCACATGCCTAGCGTATTTACTAAGTTTATTAGCCTTGAAAGTGTGACATAACTCAAAACAAAGACGAACTGAAAAACACGGGCTCTTTGAACACAAAGTATCAAAGTGAGTCCATGTCACAACCTAGCTCTCAATTGTGTTTGAATCAGTTGAAATGCAGCAAATGGCATGATGCTTTTGAATTGTTCCTCTACAGCTAACTAACCGATGGAGAAAATAAACACAGACCAACTTAATAAACTTTAAACAAGACACGGAAACACTCGACCAACTAAGTATTAAATCGTATCACAATGACATCGCAAACCAACGACAGAATAGAACAAACAGATAAAACACACATACTTCAAGCGAAACGAAGCACGGCAGCAAAACCCTGCCGAAGAAAAACGCGCAACCCAACCAATCGGGAAAACCCACAACAATGACACAACCCGACTGAAAACCAGGGGCACCCAACCAAAACACACGGTAGCCGCACCGCCATGAGCACACCCATCTGACGGAAGTCACGGCACTTAGACCCAAGCAGAACGCGGCACAAAGGACACTCCACAGACAGAACTTGATATGCTAACTTAACCATTTAGACCCGTGAAGAAAGATAAAGCAGTCAAGCCAAAACTGAATTCGGTACTGAGCCAGAAAGAAAAGCGTAGCCCTGGGTTCAATTCTGCTTAACTGTTTACCAAAACTTTGTGTTTTCACTGCCCCATATATAATACATTCAGTTACTACGGTAGTGACAACTATGCAGTGGTTGGACAAACGTGTCTGGTAGACGGGAAAACGGAAATTTGTCTCATTCTCAGAGCGTGTGTCAATTGCTCTCGCCTCCATAACAGGAGTAGAAGAACGTGAAAAATGATTAGATCCTTCGTTTCCCCCCCACACATCAACGCGAGAACCAGAAATACATCGTGCAGGACGGCTACAAGCCAAGACTGAGCTGTTCAAGTTCTTCTCAGCCACCTCTAATGTGGTAATGGCAATTGACCACGGAAAGACATAGCAACTTATGTCATTAATTGTCATTGAAAGACGGCCAGTGCTCAGCAAGCCACTACTAGCAATGCTGACTTCAATCGCTCCGATGTAACCACGAAAAAGCTGACCACATCGTCGAGTCGTTGCTGCATGGCATAAATACCGCAGCCCAGCATCGACACCAGGCAACAATACCAGTACCGTGACCTGTAGATTCACGATGTATGTAGCTCTGCTGGCCAGTTGTCCCTTAGCACGGGGAGTTCGCCAACCAGAAAACAGAACTGTGGTTGTAACATTTGGGAAACTAGGCGTAGATTTTCAATAACTCTAGCAGCACCATTGAAATCAGCCGCTGGTATGGGACGACCGAGAAAATTCCATGCACTTACCTAATGTTACAAGCTCTCACTGATGTGACACTGTGTCTAATTTTGCTAGACGTGGCAAAGACGACGGACGCTGCGATGGACCCAATCTGGACGTTCGTAACTGGCCAGAATCACCCAAGGCGCTGCTGCTGCTGTCATCTGTACCGCGCTATAACCATGGACGATGTAATCACATCATTGGTGAGGTCCGTTCTTTGTATGATCGAACCAAAGTACATGCACAAACATTGACAAGCTAGGAGAATATTCCCAAGGATAGAACAATGTGCAGCTTGATCCTCTCAACAAAGGCTAGGTCTGGTAGACGAACATCGATTGAAGAGGCAGTTTGTAATCCAAGGAAGTGTGGGTAAGATGCTGCCTGCCAACACCAGGAGTTCCTTCCTACAACCAAATGTGGTCAACTAGGAAGGACAGTACCACACCTACTGAGACCTAGGCACTGATGGTCTACAGCTTGGCATATTGAGCTGGTGTTACTGCGCAGACGTAGGCTACGATCAAGATATGGGGTACCATATGCTCGATAAATCAATATAATACTTGCGTCTACCGTAGTGTTAAGATCACGTGGTGATGTGTATTAGGACAATTCGGCTCTTATAATACTGCCCCTTGTGCGCTCTTTACATGGGCAAACGCTGCCCATATAGTGTAACTATACAACAAAAGTATCCTTTCATTCTATAATAACGGGGTGACTACTAGCTTGAAGACACAATCAGAATGTACCTAGTGACATCGCCTACAATTTGCAGTACTGCAGGGCACAAAAACAAACAGGAGAATTACGAAACAAAAACACAGGCAAGATAAATTACTATACTAACGAGAGTATAGCTCGAGAGCCACGGCACAATAGCTGGTAAAAATCTAACTGACTACATATAACAATAGTATACACCGTAAAAAAGTTCACAGACTTCAGTTTAATTCATATAAACAAGTATACGAAACACATTAGGCAGTAATTAGTATACGAATACGAGAAAACACAACAGTAACATAATCAAGACTACGAAAAACACGACGAGTAATATAAAAGATACGGAAAACACGAACAGTAATATAACAAGTACGAAAATACAGACAACCTCAATCAATTAATTAGACAATGAATACATGTTAATACTTTGCAGTACGAGCTGTAAAAGGCATTTTATTTTCCTGGGTTTTTTAAAATTATCGGGTTATTGAATCTAATAATCGAATCGTTCGACATTGATTTTCGTTGATTCATAATTTCATTTATACATATTCATTTCCTGTGCAAAATTTGAGGTCTATGGATTATTTTTCTGCATTGTTCTTCATTTGTCCTAGATAAAATAATGAGGATTTATACAATCGCAATGAAACTTTATGATTATTACAGTATGAGTGACATTTTTTCAGACTCTCAGAAATGACATACATGTTTGTGATATTTATTACTAGGTGAATTAACCTACGTTATATTCAGTAAATTTTATTTTTGTCAGGAAGCCAAAAAATTAAAGGGATCGACATTAGTTAACAGCATTGTATTTGTTTTAGATTTTGAAATAAGAATGCTGAAATTATTATCTTTTAAACAAAAAGAAAAAAAGAATGTTTATGAGTCATTTGAAAACCCATTATTGATTTCTGTTAAAAATATTTTACGAATGGGCGATAATCTATCCTTAATTAAATTAAATTCTGATAGTCTAGGACAGGATGTCCGGTCCGTTTTGAGTCCGTTCCAGTCCTGGATGTGAACATTGTACTCAATGTTCCAAGTCCTTGGCCATCGACTGACCAAGGCCGTGGATCGGCCACATTTATAGCAATGGACACAGTAACGTGAGGTAATATTTCTTGATAAGATTATTTTTCGCCAAAAGAAATATAATGCAAAAAATGGAGAAGAAAATTTAAAAGATTCGAAAATTGTTAGGCACGTTATGTCTTTGTGTAAACATGTATGCATGTTGAACACGCCATTAAACATGTCCAGGTTTATAGGGAACCCTGCAAGTTTCATATTATACATAAATGTATGTCTCCCAAAAAAACAAAAAAAAACCTTTCTAAAATCTATTTGTAGGGAATTAACGTGGAATAGGCACCAGAAAAACTCTAGATGGCGAAGCTAAGTAAACCTATATATTGTTACATCCAGGGTTTCACTGCAATATTTTATTGCAGTAGTCCACTTTGTAAGTTTTATTTCATCAATTGACATACACAGTAAAAACCATATATATTCAGTTGATAAAGTTATGAATAGTCATTTTAAATGATTTTTGAGGCCTCGCGGACGCATAGTGTTTATTTACACTGAGCTACCGAAATCTTTTTAACACGAACTCTTTGCTTGTACAACGCATTCCCGGAAAATGCTTTACGATCGGGCGAACCGAAGCCTCTTATCTTGATTTTGAGGTCAAAAGGCTCACGAAGTTTTAGAGTGTCTTTGGTACCACTCGACAGAAGAACTATGGGCATTACCAGAGCTACCACTGGGAGAGAGCTTATATAGTTATGACGTTGTACTGTCTATCTAGTCACGACCCAGTTCAATAGGTAGCTTGGAACTCACTGGTATATCTTAGTTATGAGGTTTTATGACTGGTATACTCGAGAGTGGTGATCTATTTTTGGTATGGATCGGTTCCATTCTTCAGTTTTAGACAGCGTATAAGGCTTGGTTCTTCTAGTAAAGATGAGTTCTATCTAGGTTTGGGTCGGTTAAGATTGGTTTCTATTAGGTTTATATGGACTGATTCTATCTAGTTAAGATCTGATAGTATACGGGGAGGAAGATCTATCTAGGTTTATGATACTGAGGGGATATTCTATCTAGTGTGCTATCTAGATTTCGTCCGGGTTCTATATACAGTTATTGACGGTTCTACTTGCTTTCAAAGGTTGAAAGCCAAGTTTATATCGTTTATGCAAGTACATATGCTTTTTTTTTTTCCTAGGAAAGTTAGTATACTAATCAATGTCATTTGATTTGATATCCTTTAATTAGATTTATAAAAATTCCATTTTGGTTGTAAGTAATCATTTTTCTGTCACTTATTTAACCAGATTAGATATTATTCCATCATCTATAGATTTAGGAGACTTGAGGATTTAGTGTATGGGGTGCTACCTAATGTGGGTATCATACATGTAATTTTATACCCCCGCGCAACGAAGTTGGGGGGGGTGTGTATACTGGAATCGGGATTGTCCGTTCTGTTCTGTTCTGTCCCGGTCGTCTGTAGACGAAGGTTTCCAGGCTTCTAAAAGTGTTGATCCTTTTCAACCTAAGCAGTAACCATATTCAATATGACTTACCCATGGGGGCGAAGGTGTTGCTCTCGATTTTGGGGTCAAAAGGTCAAAGGTCAACGCACACTGGGTGACAATGATGTAAGCAAAATGGTTTTCGGGCTCTCAAAGTGTTATCCTTTCCAATAGAGTAGTCACCACTATCACTCATATTATGGTGAATCTACTTATGAGAGGGAAGATGTTCCTTTGATTTTGGGATGGTCAATAAGATGTCAAGCATACCTGGACAATGACTAGCTAGCAATGTGTTTCCGGTGGCTTAAAGTGTTAATGCTTTTCCATCCTGAGGAGTCACGGCATATTAATACATTTTTACCACAAGAATCTGCGTAATATACTCAGCAAGACTTGATCTGGGACGCTAGGCATTTTGTTTAAAACAGTGTGATCCGCGTGACTTCGTGGTGAGAACTCTCTGCCTTGATGTCCGAGAAAATTCGAGGATATTTTGGATTTAAAGTCGGGATCAATTCTACAAAAACTTGACGAGTCAAGAGCAGAAAGTGAAACACCAATTCATCAGTTTTTAATCTGTAGAACTCTATTCATTGGCTTTTTATACGCTTGGACCTGTTTTTGAGTGGTATTTCATAGGAATATTACTTTGGTTGATATATCTAGTTCTTGTTACGTAATGAAATTTGATAAGATAACACTTTTTGGGTAGCCATCTGTGGCTATGTATATTTTACATGTTATATATTTTTATTCATTTATTGCAATAAAGACAATTTTTTGTTGGCAAAAAATTTATTGTTTTTCGATGCGCTCGTACTAGTTAAATCGGACTCGCTGGCCTTATTGTGTTCTGGGACTCGTCAGCATTTTAGTGGACGCATTCCTTTCCACAAAAGTTAGGAGTGAGTCCCCGGACTCAAAGTTTCTAAATTAAATCCTTAGTGTAGAATCCATGGAATCACTTTTGATGATTTACCTTCATCTAGGAGGTCTTACCGCGTAACTTAGCCGGACAATTCAGACCTTTTTTGTCTGGTCGCAACTCCTTTAATCCGACTTGGCCATAATTTCCGTCTTGAACAAATATTTTGTCGCATCTCTTCTCTCTGAAACTGCATATTCAGCAGCCACTTGATATTCAAACTTGGTCATAGTCACTTCTTTTAGGTTAGTCCGCAATAATGTGCTTACTAATATCAGAGTCTTTTTGCATGTTAATTCTTTTCTCGGGTAATACTTGATACAGTCTCCCTGACATGTGCTAACTCTTACCATTTTTTCGTGCGAATTTTCGTCATTTTTTTCATTCATTGTTTATCGTAAAAGCGTGGCGTTGTCATCCGTGCGCTCTCTTCCGTCGCTTGGTCACCGGTGGCGTGTGGTAAGTGAGACATTCTTCCAGGACCTGTATTTCAACCCTTTCTTTAGCAAAAGATTTGAACAAATTCTCTAGTTAGGGTTAGCTAGCTTATAATTTACATGTACCTTAGAGCGGGGATATCCTCAGTGGGCAGTAGCCCACAGAATCCTTGTTTAGACTGGTTAAGACCGGTTAGTTATGACTGGTTATATCTAGTTTAGACTGGTTAAGACCAGTTCAGTCTAGTTATGATCGACTGGTTCTATCTAGTTAGGCAGGTTCTATTTTTCAAAGTACCATTGAAGTTCAGTCGGATTACGCAAGTACATATGTATTTTTTTTTTTTCATTAAGTCTACTTTTCATCCACATCAAATTTTTCTGGTGTAGCATTCCACCTTAAAACAGGTAAAATCGAGTGCCGATTTCCAGACTCTCAAAAATTCTGATCCCTCGAAGATGTATTGTGGCCCTGGCCTGTGGATTTTGAGTCAACTTGATCTATATTATATAGCTGAATACTTTACATGGTTTTCCCGCTTAAATTATGTGTAAAACTGATGTTATATTGGTGATCTACTCCCAATTTTATAAAAAAAAAAATTGGTGCAAAATTGAAATAAAATTTCATGTCTATTAGAATACAAAACACAGAATTTATCATGTTATATTCACTGGAAAGAAAAACCAATTACGAAATCTTCTCCCCTTGCACAAGAAGTATTCAAGTCTTCTGTTTCCACAGGTTTGTTGAGGATCGGTACAAAGGAACAGCAGAAAATGCCAAAACCCGTTCAGTTGTCTCCCTTGGTCTGTCTTGTTTCCAGCTGACGCACGTCGACACGAAGCCTAGGAAGCCTGGTGGTGACGTGTCGGATGATTCGTCCGTGGATGACAGCTCAGGAAGCAGCTATGTGTGGAATTTCCTGGTACAGACCTACAACATCATGGCCCTGTGTGAGGAGGAGTACGTCGTGGAACCCGCCTCCCTGAAGTTTCTCGTGGAGCACGGGTTCGACTTCAACAAGCAATACTCTAGCGGAATCAGTTATTACAGAGGCAATGACAAGGTAGACAACTCCGTCAAATTTTGTAAAATGATGGAAGATTTGCAGTTATCCTTCTTGTTTTATTGGAATGGCATGTCGTTTTATATAGCATTCTACAAGCTAAATATCTGGTTTGCTGTCAGACTAGGATTTATATATCCATTTTAAGTTCTTGGATGGATATTACATAGCTTCCATTTAATGTTTTGGAGACTTTTTCAGCATTTTTATGCCCCGGTGATCAAGATCGGAGGGCATTATATCGTTTTTGTCCAGTCTGTCATTCTGTCTGAAACTTTAACCTTGGCTATAACTTTTGAATGGTAAGTACTAGGGCTTTGATATTTCACATGTATGTTCCGTATGACAAGGCCTTTCATTTGGTACAAAAGTTTTTGACATCCTGACCTTGAACTCTGACCTACTTTTCAAAGACTTTAACATTGGCCATAACCTTTGAATGACAAGAGATAGGGTTTTCATATTTCATTTGTGTATTCCTTCCTCTGACATGTGGAATATGGGGGCATTAGTGTTTCACAAACATGTCTTGTTATGATATATAGGATCTCCCATGGGTTGTGGTTTGATATGATTTATATCCAAGGAGTTGTGAGTTTTCTATCCATGAGCCTTGGCGAGGGGATAGAAAACACACAACGTGTTGGATATAAATTATATCAAACCACAACCCATGGGAGATTCTTTTTATCACATTGTGCCCACTTCTTCTCTGTTTTCTTTCTGCATTACATTGAATCTGTAGCCATGTCACTAGTACGCAACGTCAAGTCACAAGTATGCATAAAGAAAGAGTGCTACAACAATGCACAAACAAATAATGTTTGACAAGAATTCTTTTCATTTAAACAAAGTAGAATATATTTTCACAGTATTTCATTCTTTAATGTTTACCACTGTTTTATATCCAGTCAGTTGTCAGAGTCCGTATGTTTGTACACAAACGACGTAACTTTTACGTACATTTGTGACATCACAATTGGCCAATCAGCGTAGGAAAACATAGTATAATAATTAGAATTTATGTTATGAGTTATATCCACGGGATAAAGGAGTAAACATGTGATAAATAAGTTTATGTACTTATATAGATCATTGATATTGAATACTATCAGCAGTACAGGTGACTCAAAAAATACTTGGATGTCCACATTATCAAAAAGAAACTTAAGCCACCTCCTTTAAAATTTACCTGGATGGAGATCAAAAACATATTGCATGTCAATCAAATATTAAAGAGACAATAGCTCAGGCTCCTTTGTTGCTTATATCTTCTTTTTTTTCTCCATTTGCCCTTGTCAGTCCTCTTGATATGTTCTTCAAAACTTTATTTCAAGAAGTTAAACATCTTTATTTGTGATCATTATAATCAACTTTCTTTGACTGACTTGTCTAGAGATAGAAATTAGAGTCATTTCGCATAACTACCATCTAAATTTCGAGAGTTAGATAAGGCAATTGCAGATAATCCTTTAACAGATCGATTTATCCCCAGGATGTTATTAATTATCACCCCATGTTTTCATAGCATTGATTACCTGTGGGGGTAAAGACCACATGATCTCACCTGTCAGTGTGGGGGTACACCATGTAATCACCTGTGGGGGTAGGGACCACGTAATCACTGTGGGGGTAGGGACCACATAATCACGCTGTGGTGTGTGTGTGGCGGGGGGTGGGGGATTGGACGATATGATGGGGGTAAAAAGACCAACATGATCTCACCTGTCAGTGTGGGGGGTAGGGACCATGGAATCACCTGTGACCAGGCTGTGGGTAAAGACCACCTGATCACTTGTGGGGGTACTATTCAGTAACAAGTGACTATCGGCTTGTGACTAAGCAATAAGGATTTCCAGGCAGTGGGAGGAAAGGTTAAAGGATTATATCTAATGCGATTTAACTTGTAACTTTTGAGAGTTTGAAAGAATGAAAATGCCAAGTAGATATTACTATATATGTAAGGGGAAAAATATCAAGACCAGCTAGGAGAGGGTTTACTTTGATAGATGAAGAATTGTGGAAAATTAAAGTTTGAGCTTTCTCCAGTCACTGTCAGTGCCTGTACTACAAGTTTCCTCAGCGTAAAGAAGACATATATATAAGATCTCGTATGGTTTGTGGTTTGATATGATTTATGTTCAACAAGTTGTGTTTTCTATCCCTGAGCTTTAATTTGGCGAGGGGATAGAAAACACGCGACGTGTTGGATATATATCATATCAAACCACAAATCATAGGAGATTCTTTTTATCACATGTTTAACACCCCTCCCTCCATTTTCTATGTTTGGCCCTCAAAGCCACGTAACGCTTTAGCGACATCACTATGCATAAAGAAAAAGTGTCTATAAAATACACAAACAAATCGTGTTTAAGAATATATCTAGTCAATTGTTCATGTATAACAATTTGCTCATGTATAAGCAAATTAGCATAAAAATCTTCAAGATATTAACATTTTTCTTTTAAGAATAATATACTCCTAATGATTTTGTACAAGAGTAATTTTGTTGAGAATATTGCTTGGCATGTTTGTACACAAACTACAGTTTACGTATACGTCTGTGATGTCGCAATCGGCATAGGAAAACACAGAGTAATAATCAGAATTTATGTTATGAGTGATATCCACGAGATAAGGGAGTAAACATGTGATAATATAGTTTATTGCAGGAGACATTTTACATTACAACTGTACAAAGTCTGTAATTCCTTTTCACATAAAATATGTACAGTGACTTTAACCTTGATAAAATTTGTTTCAGGTCTGAATTCATGAATTTATTCCAACTTTTGATTTTGACATACCCTGTACTCATCTATACCTGACCATTAAGACCACGGTCCACTGATAATTATTTCATCACTCGCATTTTCAATCTTTTTGTGGAACTTCTGTTTATGTCTTTCTTTCTTTGTCTGTATATTTCACTCTTTTTCATACATAGGCCTATATCTTTTGACAGAGCTATTTAAGGAAGGACTTTTATCCCCCCCCCCACACACACACACACCTTTCATTGTATTTACTGTTGTCACCAAAGGCAACAAACATGTCCCTGTCTAAAAATTCTGTTTTATTACTTTCAGTTTGCTGTTGCCCATAATAATCTTCCTTATTACATGTACTTTCAGTTTGCTGTTGCCCATAATAGAAATGGTGTTGAAATTTTCAGGTCTTTGTATTCAATGGATAATGTAAAACCAATGTTGAAATGTTAAATGTAAGGCTAGTAGAAAGTGTGTCAAATGTGAATTTTGCTTTCTTTACAGTGTTTGTAAGTTAACATTAGATGTGGGTTTTCTGCTGACGTTTTCATCCTCTTTGTTTCAAATTGGCAGCTGTAGTTGGTTCTGGTAGTAAACGTGTATCTAGAACAACTGCATGAGAATTGTCAAGAGGACTCTGTCTCTTAATCTGATTTACCTGAATCCTCGATTACTCAACTGCCTGCAAAGACTGGAAATTCCCTATTCATATTAAACCTCAGTTCAAATTTCATCGGCTAGGTATTTTCAAAGCTGCTAGTGCTAATGGATCATGTCCTCAGCCAGTATGTCTCAACTTCCTGTAGATCCCACCGTCACTTGGTGTTATGATCACCTTTGAAACTACAGACCTAAATTTTTTTAATCCCATATTAACCTAGATGGTACCAGAAAATCTGTGACCATGTCTTCACTTGTCCAATTTTTCAAGAAATTTGATCACATGTATAATTTTAAAAAGTAGAACATTTTTATATGTGTTTAAACAATGTACCTAGTAAATAGTTGTAAAGATTAATGACTCTTGAAAAAAGGTTTGAATAAGTGTACAGAAAGTAGGGATGTCGAGTACTCGACTATCGCTCGGTCATGCTGATCATCGACTAAATATTTCTTAGTTGAGTGCTCGTTAAAAAAGCCCCTTTTTAGTAAAGTTTATGAATTCTAAACACTTAAGTGTTTTTGCGAGTAAAATCATGTAAAGGTAAAGTCAAACAGGTTTTAATTCATTTATCTCAAAATAAATTATTTGGTCAGTAAATTATATGCTTCCGAAATCCACTGTATGGGCATACTTCAAAATATCTCGTGATGGAAAACCGGTGAAATGAACATTATCTGAACTTGAACTAGCATTCTGTAGAAAGACAATTCAAACACGTATATTAATTATTAATTAAATGCCAATACTAGTATTATACTAAAATTCGTCAGAATCACCATTAAATTCTCTCGTCAAAATCTTCAAATCTAAATAATATGTCAAATAGTAGCAGATACCCCAAAAAATTCGGCTGGATAGTTCCTGACAAAACTTAGAAATAGTCTGTCAACCAAATTAGCTTTTTAACAAATCGTAATAATGAAATCGTACATGTACATAGAATATAGATTGGAAAAACCTTATAAATAATTATGTTTGTTTCTTATTCTTCCGTAGTGTGATTGTTGCTTGCTCAACATATGTAAATTTTTTAAAAAAAATGACCGTTTATCTACTTCTCGTTTATCTACTCCTCGGTCATGATTCGGTAATTCAGTGTGAATTAAGCTTCAGGTGATAGATTGTATGTCGTAAAGTTTGAATTCTGTGAAAATAAAACCATTGCAATTAGACCAATATAAAAAAGCTGCAAACTATTAGCACCATGAAATTAACACCACTTACAGTATTTTGGGCAGATTTTATTGTCTTTACAATATTGGGATTTTCTTCATTGAGAACAAATACGTTGCCATATTATACATTATAGTCAAATGTTTCGTCACTGTGCTCTTTGCCAGTTTGGCGTTTTTCCAGTTAGGCAATGCCTTTTTGCCAAGCTGTCTATGAATATTCATGAAGTTTGCAACTGTTGAGTTTAAGAAGAACGCAAATCTGGCATTTTTCCTCTGCAAATTTTAGTGAAATCGGAATGGTTGGCCCTGCAATCAAATACATGTGTGAATGGCTTTAAGAAAACGTAACTAGCAAATATATGCTACAAGTATTTGCAATTTGCCTCAACCAAGAGAGATGACAAATGCTTACCAATTAGAGTGGCTGGAACCTAATACGCTCCAATTGAGTGTTTATACACATCAATGAAGGACAGCTAGGTGTAAAAACTTGTGTTTGATGTCAGAGAGGTTGACGACTTTGTTGTCAATGTCTGGCTTTTTTTCAACCAGGTGTGCAATTTAATTTTCCCTTTAATCTTTGAATTCAGTAGTGACATAATCATCATTGGTTGTCTTGTAGTCTGTCTGTAGTGCAGTAATCAATCGTTTATAATTGTTTAATGCTGATGTCTCCTAGCTTATGCACTTTGCTTTCCAATAATCTTCTCAGTGTTTACGTGTAGTTTCTTTAGTACATTGCTTGAAGTCTTTGAGATTTTTCTTTGGGGATAAAATTTTTGCATTATAATTTTCTATTGATGTTGACTTTGAATATCTGAAATGATATTGGACAACTTCGATTTCAAAGGAGTTTTCCAGTCATCAGGTTCCAGTTTTCCTTGACGAATGATCTTGAAATTGATACAGTGGCACTGGCATCTCCAGTTATGGCAGTCAGAGATGCTGTATCAAAACCTCCTTGGAATTAGGGACATAATAAATTTTGCATCTTTAAAAAGAACCTTTTTAATTTAATTTTTCCAAAGTTTTTGTGATTGTAATTCAATGATCTGGAAACTGCTACTTTTGTAGATGCTGATCAAGTTACAAATACAATCCTCTTACTTCCTAACAATTCACTGAGTTCGCTGTTTCAGATGTTCAGTATAATTTTCTGGAGTTGATGGCATCTGTATAGAAATCTCGGTTGTTGAAGAAGACATTGCGATGGGCAGCTGGAGAATTGTAATGGTGCTGGAATCACTAATTAGAAACTGTTAATGATAGTAATGATGGAGCTTGTATCGTCCTGTCACGGGGAATTTGTCATAAAATTGACGATCACGGCTGCTGTGGGAAAGAAATTCAAGACCTGTCCTACCAGACTAATTCTACCATGGGGTCTCTCAAATTCTGCAAATCCTCAGCAGCTAGCTCATCAGCTTTTGAACACAACCGTTCTTAATAGTACATATAGGCACTNTAGCTCATCAGCTTTTGAACACAACCGTTCTAAATACATATAGGCACTAATTCAACTAGTAAATGTAGTGGTCTATAGCTAGATATATGATGTATTTTTATGCCCCCGGAATCTTCAATTCGGGGGCATATAGTTTTTAGTCTGTTCATTTGTCTGTCTGTTTATCTGCAGAAAAAAACTTTAACATTGGCCATAACTTTTGAATGGTAGGTGATAGGACTTTCATATTATACATGTATATTCCTTATGACAAGTCCTTTCTACTGGTACCAAAAGTTTTGTCCCCCTGACCTTGACCTTTAAGTTTGACCTACTTTTCAAAACTTTTAACATTAGCCATAACTTTGAATGGTAATGAGTGATAGGATTTTCATATTTCACATATGTATTCCTTATGTCAAACCCTTTCAACTGGTACCAAAAATTTTGACCTACTGACCTTGACCTTGGAGTTTGACCTACTTCTCAAAAACTTTTAACATTGGCCATAACTTTTGAATGGTAGGTGATAGGACTTTCATATTTCACATGCATAATCCTTTTGGCAAGTCTTTTTCACTGGCATGTGGAATCCGGGGGCATCAGTGTTTCACAAACATATCTTGTTTTTATTCATACAATTTAAGACATACATTTCAATTTCTATTTTGTGATTCAGAATACAAAAAGTAGAGACTCTGAGCTAAATCAAATGTGAATTTCATGAATGTAGTTGATATATTTTTGCAAAACAGGAATCCTTTTCCAAAACGCCATGTAACAAAACTTCATATGAGCATGAAAATTGTTCAAATATATACTTGGTATAAGAGGTTTGCAAACTACCCTGGTATGCAAATATTTTGCTAATTGCAGCTTTTAAACTCATAAACAGGCTTATCAAGCCATGATTTGTTCTGGAGGTTTTAATTATTTTTTTACCGAGATACAATAGGATGTTTGTTTTTGTAGCAATTCTTCATCATACTATGTTGTTGTACTTTGCAGCTTTAGATATTGAGAAATCTTTCACAGCATATCTTGTTATACCCCCACTCCTAAGGAGAGGTGGGGGGGGGGGGGGGGTGGGGGGCATACTGTTTTACCCGTATCTGTCCGTCATTCTGTCATTTCATCCATCAAACATTTTTTGTAACATTATTCTCTGCAACTTATACATGTATATCAAATAGGCTCCACATATTATATAAAGTTATCTTCTATCTTCTTTACAGCTGGATTCTCGACAAGACAGCCTGAGTTTGAGGTCTCTCTTCACGATAATAGTAAGGAGCGGAAAACCGGTGGTGCTCCATAACGCCCTGACGGACCTGGTGTTTCTGTATCAGAACTTTTACGCCAACCTTCCCCCCGCCATGTCGTCGTTTATCGCTGACCTAACGGAAATGTTTCCCGGCGGTGTTTATGACACGAAGTACATCACAGACTATGTTCATCGAATGCCAGCTTCCTACCTAGAATACGTGTTCAGGAAAAGGTAAGAACAATTTGATGGCGAATTTAAGTTCATGCATAGAATAGTGTCTGATGATTGTGAACCTTTTCAGATAAGACATTTTCAGGTACTGATATATCATGAACCAGTTAACTTGTTGGTTTCATATGCCATATTATATCTGTCATTCCGTCTGTTTCGTTTGGTTTAACTTCTAATTAATTCAATGTGAATGCATGTAATCTGTCAGATAAATGCGATAACAGATGTCTTATGAATATTTACATACAAATTATACACTTTATTATATACTTTCAATTTCATCTTCTTTTTTTCCTTTTGAAAGTTTGCAGGCCAATACCACATGATATTGACCGGGAAACTTTTCAGCCCGCAAACTGACGTCATAATTGTACAAAAGGGGAGGATTAGTTGTGATGTCACGTACAATAGAGCACGTTTCTTGACGCTGCTGTTAAAATGCCAACAAATTATGTCGTCTTTTAAAAGTTTCAAATTTTTCTTGTTTTTGCCTGCGTCGCCAACGGCGGAAGCAGGTCAAGGAGTCGGGTCACTCTGTCTGTCCATCAGTCTGTCCGTCCGTTCCAATAAGCTTGTCATCGCAACTCCTCTGAAACTACTCAACCAAATTCAACGAAACTTGGTATATATTAAGACCATCATATGTAGTTTTGCATATTAGCAGGAAATATTGATCCGGTCACTCCGTCCGTCCATCAGTCTGTCCACCCACCGGTCGCGGTGGCTCAGTGGTAGAGCTCTTGCCTTGTGATCGGGAGGTCGTGCGTTCGAGCCCCGTGCTCGGCACTCGACCGCGTCAAACCTAAGACGTGAAAATAGGTAGTGATTGCTCCTTCGCCAAGAGCTTGGCATTTAGAAGTGAGAATCACGGGTCTTTCGGATATGACCTTAAAAACGTGTCGCAGCATGTGGTACACACAAAAAACCCTCACTGCTAAAAGCCATGAGTGCTAAGCATAGGTTCTAAATTTTGCAGCCCTTCACTGGCAATGGTGACGTCTCAATAGGTGAAATATTCTCGACGGGAGGAAAAACAACAAATAATCAATCAATCAATCAATCGTCTAAATTTTTTGGAAGTTATATGCCCCTTCAAACTTAGAAAATCCTCATAAAATGATCTTGTCATCGCAACTCCTCTGAAACTACCCAACCAAATTCAACGAAACTTGGTATACAGTAAGAACATCATAATTATGTAGTTGTGCATATTAGCAGGAAATATTGATCCTCTAAATTTTATGGAAGTTATATTGCCCCGTCAAACTTAGAAAATTTGCAACAATCCTCATAAATGACATATGCCCCTTTGAAACTAACAATATTTCAAAATCATCATATATTAGCTTTTCATTTCAGCTTATTTCAGAGATTCATATGATTTTTAGGGATTTAATACCATGCTGAACTGACAGAAATTTTTTATTACAAAATTTAAAATGATATAGCTGCAAACGACGCAGGTATAGACATCATTAGGTCTCACTTGTTCATCTTTTACTCAGTTAAACCAATGAAGAAATTGTCAAAAATAAAATTGTTAGTTTCCAAAGGAAATTGAAAGTATATGATAAAAAGGTTATAGAGTTTGTGTGGGAAAATATGATGACCTTGTTTTTTTTGTCGCGGACAGACCTTGCAAGCTCTGTCTGTCTACGCGGCAAAAATCGCGGTCTTCGTATTTTCCCATACAAAGTCTATAACCTATAAATATCGCAGTTCAGTGTACATGTTATGTATTTTTACCTCAGTCAAAGAGACAATGTACAGCGGTATGAGACAGATCAATCATCCGTAACCATCAACATCTTGCCTTACCCCCCAAGTGAGACGGTGAACCAATGCAGGTGTGGTCCCCCCAGAAACACCCTCCAGAACACTGACCCGGACCAGGACACATTCCAAGCCATAAAAGATCACGTGTGTGAAAGATTTGCGGTAAGGCATAACGGTACTCTGAGTAATTGTTGTTAAAGACCACGTGTGTGAAAGATTTGCTATAATTTGGGGTGAAACGATACAGTATCTTCTCGTTTCAATTTTTGATACTTTAGTCTCAATTCGATGATTTTCGATTCGATACAATAGCATGTAACAAATATTTTATATTGGTAAGATTTTTACACGCCTGCATAAAAAGCGGGCATATTATGCTGTACCATTGTCGTCTGTCTGTCCGTCTGTCCCTATCATTTTGTGAAAGAATTGCGGTAAGACTGCCTATACTCTGACAGTGTCGTGTAATTGTTTTCAAAAATCACATTTGTGAATTTTAGATTTGCGGTAAGACTGAAATTGTTGGCAAGGATTGAATAGAGAAGAGAGAGTAGACCCCTACTGAATCATGACATGATTTAGACAAAGAAATTTTAATGTCAAAATGGCATAATGTACGAGTTTTCGTACACGTCAATGATGATTTTTGTTTCAGTCTGTCATTTTGGTAAAGAATCGGTAAATATGGAATCTAAAACAAATTTTTCAGGTCAGTGTTACAAGTCTTGTTTTCTGACATTTATAAATAATTCACTAGTCAAACGAGGAGTTCGTGAAAACAAATTTTTCAGGTCAGTGTTACAAGTCTTGTTTTCTGACATTTATAAATAATTCACTAGTCAAACGAGGAGTTCGTGAAAACAAATTTTTCAGGTCAGTGTTACAAGTCTTGTTTTCTGACATTTATAAATAATTCACTAGTCAAACGAGGAGTTCGTGAAAACAAATTTTTCAGGTCAGTGTTACAAGTCTTGTTTTCTGACATTTATAAATAATTCACTAGTCAAACGAGGAGTTCGTGAAAACAAATTTTTCAGGTCAGTGTTACAAGTCTTGTTTTCTGACATTTATAAATAATTCACTAGTCAAACGAGGAGTTCGTGAAAACAAATTTTTCAGGTCATTGTTACAGGTTTCTTATCTGACATTAATAATTCACTAATTGAATGAGGGAGTTCGTGTTTTCAATACGAATTTTTCAGGTCAGTGTTTCAGGGTTGTTTTCTGACATTTATAATTCGAGGGAGTTCGTGTTATCAATTCGAATGCTGTAGGTGTTCTTGCGTTTATAGTTACGAAAAATTATCACCTTTAGATTTCTATAGGAAACCGTTCAACGCACCTGTGAAAGTACTTATGAGTGCCACGTACATCATGTATTTCCAATTAATGATTTACGTCACTTACTGTCACATTCTATTTACTAGGTCCCCTGAGTCTTTAAGGTGACCTATTGATATTTATGAAAAGACAAATATTTATTTCCGCGACAAATGTTTTGACTTCAGAGCTTTGAAAAAATGTCATGTGCAAAATCCACAATGGGGGATATATAAAAGTTGGCATGTAATACTATGTATTTTTATTTTAAAACCAGTATCTTCA
>CAJDSM010000076.1:18403-46617 GCA_903981925.1 Ostrea lurida
GGGCGAGCGGTAATTTGGAACCCTGATATATCAATTGGTTTTCCATTGCGTTANTGTCAAGAACTAAAATGTTGCCCGTGATATATCAATTGGTTTTCCATTGCGTTACGAGAAGACAATCCTGGCCATAACAGGGCTATCTTAAAAGTCTTTCTCTCAAGAACTGCATAATGTACAGTCAAACCTCGTTATGGTGCAGAGAAAAAACTTTGAGATATCGGAGGGTTCCAGATATGGAGGTTGAAATACGTAAAAAAAAGAATGTTGTTGGAACTTGCAACTCACTTCAACATACCGTATATTAGTAGAAATTTTAGCGAGACGCAAATTTAGCGCTTTCTCCTTTAAAAGTGGTATTTTATTTTAGCGATAATTTTAGCGATTTTCAGTGATTTTTCAAGGCCCAATTTGGGTCCGAATTTCGACCCTTTCCCCTCACAAAATTGTCAATTTTTTCCCAATTTACCTAAGATTAAGAAAGGAAAACTCATTCAAAAAAAACAAAAAACATTTCATTTGAAAAAAAATTATGAGAAATTGAGAATGGTGATTTAGATAGAATAATTGAAAATTTTAGAAGGAAAAAGAAAATAAGATGTGTAAAATAAAGGCAATATAGTGTTTGATATGATTTTAAAACTTAATTACATGTACGACAAAATGACATTTCCCATTTTAACTGAAATATCGACATTTTTTTCCCAATTGGAGAGCCACAGGACCCTTGTAAAAATATAGAAAAATCACTGATTTTATAATCTATTACTTTGAAAAGCTCTTCTAATGATTTGGAATGAATTTTTAGCGATATTTAATTTTAGCGATCTCAAAAACCTTGCTAATAATGCCAAAATTAAATCCTCCGCTAAAATTTCTGCTTATACGGTATTCAAAGCATCGAAAAATGTAAAGGGGAAAATATTCGCGTGGGTTTTATTTTTGCTATATTCACAATGTCAACTATCGCGAAAATAAAACCATTGCGAAGTGTGGTTCAATGTATATGGGTATTTGATTCTATCTTAAAATATTTACTATCCGTGAAATTCAAACCATCGCAAAATGCTAAAAGATAAAAATCACAAAATTTTAGCCCCGCGAAATTTAAGCCCTTTATAGTACATGTACCAATTTGAAAGTACAGCTGCAAATGTCGGAGTGATATGTAAATCATGCTCATGTAGTAAAGAGTCGATATTACAGTATTTAAATCGTGGCCTTGGGATGTATGTTTCTCCGTATAAACAACACATCACCCCCACCTCCTCAGCTGAGCATTAGGAACCAGGGGCCACTTATTAAGAAGATATAGAGGATTTTAGTGAAACTATGACTAGATTTCAAGCCATGAAAATATTCATTATCTCAACATAAGTTTGGTGGAGGGTTGTTGTACTACTTGCCTACGCAACCGAATATAGTTGTGCGAGTGCTATTTGCCTTACGCAAAACCCGATATATAATATTTAGTTTGTGCGGAGTGCGTGAGATAGTAGGTTGGAGTTACATGGGTGCAATTGGTATTTACTGATTAGTATCCATGTAATCGAAAGATCGAAAATTTGTTTGAATATGCACACGTTCATTTATATTGAATTGTAATTAACTCAAAGGCAAGTATCATGGGTATATCCAGCGGCGCTCATCGCTGGTAAATTCGTAGTACACCAGGATGCGCGCATTGAATCGGCCCTCGGGTAACGCACAGGGGTAACGCACCAGAAAGAGAGCACCGAAGTAAGTAAATCAGAAGACATATTCGTATGAAAGAGAGAAGGTTTGTGTAAGTTGGAGTAGTTTATAAGAAACGTTCCCCAAGTTGCTATTCGTTATCTCTTCCACAATCCCAGGGTCCCACATAGATGTTAAGTCAAACCTAAATCAAACATTAGGTGGACTTAATTAAAAGACGCATGATTGAATTAAAAAACTTCTTGTTCTTACCTAGACATAAGTTGGAAACAATATTAATACGCATTAGCATTTTTGTTTACAAACTCCCGAGTCAGGTATGTAGGTCAAATCATGCCCAAGTCAATTCATACCCAGTCAAAATGTTACTGTACAAAATCGCATATGCAGTCCTATTTAGAACATTTTGAATAGTGTGAAATCACTCATAAAATTGTCAATGGGTGATGGAAATGAAATGATAATACACAAAATGAAAAAAATAATTTTGATATAATGGAAAATCTTGTCCAGAACACCGGGCCAAAAATCACCAAACTTATGCAAAAGTTGAGGTTCATAACTGGGGGTTTTTAACCTTAGAGGTGGTCTAATATTCTTGAAAACTATTCAGATCCCCACCTCAACCATATATTTCTTGATAATTGTGTTGAGACAATATTATTGAATATATATGGGGAGGGCCTTATGGTCATGACTCCCCCTCTTTTTTTTTTTTTTTGAAATTGTCCGATATTTTGGTATTTGAAGTCCCCCTCAAACATAATTTCCTTGTTCTTTGTGTTGAGACAAGTTCCTTGGCACTTGGAGAGCACCTGGGGTCATAGTTGATTTCTCCCTTTTTAAAATGGTAAAATATTTATAAAACTATTGAGATCCCACCTCCAACCATATATTTTTTGTTCCTAGTTTATTGACACATGCGGGGGCTCTTTGGGTCATGACTGACGTCGCCCTTTCAGGTTTTCCAAATCAAATGTGAGTGTCCAGACATTTTGTCTGCCATTTTTGTGTCGCCTGCCTGCGTTAGCGGAGGCGACATATAGGAATCACTTTAGTCGTCTTGCTGTCGTTGCGTCGTCGTCAGCGTCACAAAATTTTCTGTCACATTTTTCTCAGAAACCACATAGGCCAGCTTCCTGATATTTGGCACAGAGGCATCAGTATGGAAAACTGTATCGTGTAACGCCGTTTCCAATCTGCCACATGTCAACTTCCTGTTTGATGCAACTTTGAATATTTTCAACATGGACAATTTCTGTCACATTGTTCTCAGGAACCCACAAGGCCAGCTTCCTGATATTTGGCAGAGACATCAGTATGGACAACTGATTCGTGTACGCAGTTTCCAATCTGCCGCATGTCAACTTCCTGTTTGACGCAACTTTGAATATTTTTAACATAGACCAATTTCTGTCATTTTTCTCAGGAACCACACGTATAGGCCAACTTCCTGATATTTGGCACAGAGCATCAGTATGGACAACTGTATCGTGTAACGCAGTTTCAATCTGCCACATGTCAATTCCTGTTTGACGCAACTTTGAATATTTTCAACATGGACAAATTCTGTCACATTGTTCTCAGGACCACACAGGCCAGCTTCTCGATATTTGGCACAGAGCATCAGTATGGACAACTGTATCGTGTAAGCAGTTTCCAATCTGCCGCATGTAACTTCCTGTTGACGCAGCTATGAGATATTTTTCACATGTTAAATTCTGTCACATTTTTCTCAGGAACCACACAGGCCAACTTCCTGATATTTGGCCAGAAGCATCAGTATGGACAACTGTATCGTGTAACGCAGTTTCCAATCTGCCACATGTCAACTTCCTGTTTGACGCAACCTTTAATTTTTTTGACATAAACAAACTTGTCTTTATTTCAGATAGAATCTCACAAACTCGCAAATGCATGCTCATTACAATATCTCATCTTTTCTATATTCATCATGTTAGGAATATGGATGTCATTCTGGTAACACTTGAACGGAAACTGAATTCTGACAAAAACATACGTATATACTTTTTTGCCATGATGATACTTTATGATGATGTAAGATTTTTCAAATGAAATTAGAAGTGGGCAGGCGACACATGTCTTCCCTGGAAGACTTACCACTAAGTTTTCAAATTCTGCGCAGACACCTAAAAAAAGACTATGGAGAGAATTTATACAAACTAATTTGGAAAAATGTTGTCAGAACATTTTGACTGGCATAATAAGATAATCTGTCGGACATTATTGTTTTTAGGCAGACTTTTGCCATGTCCAACAAGTTTGGAAAAACTCTGGCCTTTCGATATTTATTTTCTTGTGTATTGTATTCAAGACACATTTTAAGAAACCGAATAAAAGAACCCCAGGGATATAACATGACCTAAACGATATAGTGGTTGTCTTTATTTTATTATTTGAATGTTGATTTATGTGTATTAGAAAGATGACAGAGGTTAGCTTTAGTCCATACATCTGAATAGTGACACATTGCAAATCCCAACTTCTGCTCTTCTCTATGGGTGAGCGATGTGGCCCATGAGTCGTCTAGTTCTCTTCATGTGCCGCGTCGCATTAAATGAAGTTGATTTTGATTTCAAAGTAGATTTGATACATGTGAATGCATGTACATGTATGTGGAACCAGGAGCCATGATTTAAGAAGATGATGACACTGCATTAGTATTTTGTTACGCATGTATAGTTTCGACAGTTGTAATGAAAATAATTCGATCTCTTTTGTTTGGTGGAGGCAAACTTTTTCGAAGGACTTTCTTCAGTATGCTGATAATTTTGATAGTTTTGAGTAGTGTAGAAACAGTGGAGCTGTGATTGACAGTCAGTGTTATCTATTTTTAGAATCAAATTAAAGTGAATCTTTCCGTTCGATTTGTGAGTAAAAATACTGTTGGAAAGGTCATATTTAACGGTCATTTCCTTATATTCTTGTGCAGTATCTGGACGTTTTTAGGGTTCATTTAATTGACACGGAGAGATAGATTAAGGTCTGATGATGTGCATATTTTATGAAATTATCTCTTCATTGCTCAAGATCTCTAAAGGTCATCTGAGCAAGTTGAAAGTCAGAACTAAATAAGAAATGGACTACTTCCTTTTGGTCCTGTGACGTTGCATGTTTAGAAGGAAACAAATTCTTAAAAATGAGGACTCGCCGTAAGTTTTGCTATGCAGTGTACGTCTCTTAGTTACCAGTCCCTGCTGTTCAAGTTTATTATTTGATATTCTGAGTTCGTTATTTTTCGTCAGCATGCAGTTTTGTATGCATAAAAAGATAAAATGAATGAATGATTATTAAAGGGACATTATTTATTGGACATGTTTGAGCTAAATTTTATATTTGCATTTTTAATATTTAAAATGATTAATTATAATGGTCAGCAAAAATTTGAATATCATTTGTTGAGTTACATATATTTACATTCAGTGTATTTCTCGTCATTTTCGTTAGAACAGGCCCTCTGCATATCTTGCTTATCATAAGGGTCAACTAAATGAGATAGTCCTTCAAATGAAACTGCAAAATCCAAGGCCCTGTGTCACAGCAGGTGTGGCACGATAAAGATCCCTCCCTGCTCAAATTCCATAAGTGCTGAGCAATAGGTCTTTCTCCAAGTGACATCTCCATATGCATGTGTAAGAGAGAAATGTGAAACAATTTAATGTACCACCAGTAAACCCATGAATGGCTCCATTATTTGTTGTAAAGTATTTCTGTGTCAGGGAAAACAAAAACATGAAATTCAACACAAACAATCTTCAATTCATTATAAAATACAATGTGCAAGGAAATAGACAGTGGCATTCCCTTCCCCCCCCCTCCCCCCCCCGTCATCGGTTATTTTAAACGTGTCAATCTGTGATTAGGGTTAATCATAGTGTGCTTTTTATATACTGCTGAAAAAAAGTCCATGAAACATTTAATTTTTTTAGACCATTAACACTAGAATTGTGTGTGCAAGAGCATTCGTCACAGCAGACGTTCATAGACTAGTACTCTGTCAGTTTCCATGCCTCGATCTTTTCTCGCTTGATTTGACGTCTTGGATGCATACCAGTCCATGAATTCGTTCTTGCGATTGACTTCAATTTACCTTTAATTGCATGGTCCCATGGCTGAAGTTCTTCATCATACAAGAGGAGAAATTTTTATTTGTTCATTAAACACGGTTTTTATGAAACAAGTTTAGGGAACTCTATAGGTAGCTAGGCCTTGTAAACATTGACCCACCTCGCATAAGCAATGCTCCAACTGGTGCACACAATTTATTTATGGATTGTATCGAAAAATTTGTGGAATGATAATATATCACTCATACTCAGAAGTTGACCAGTAGCCTCTGTGTACTCAATACACTTGCAGCCGTAATTTGGACACGTGACACAGGTGAAATTAATCTGTTGCTAGTCCTCTTTGTAGATCAGCCGAGGTGGCAATCAATGTATTGCAGGCTATATCGATAGACAGCTGTATTGCATGTATTTATTGTATAGTGCGGCAATACTTTGATATTTTGCACCTTTTCTTAATCTAGTTTTCAGCCTAGTTTAGTCAGTTTATGGTAAAAATTGTTATTATTATTGAAACATTTAAGGAATGAAGCTAATTTTGATGTAGTTTATACGATATATATCATTTAATTTTATTTCACGTGATCACCTAGCGCCGATTCTCATTGGTTAAAACACTTTATAAGAATTGAGGTGATTTTCGATCACGTACCTGAACAACAAGTAAAGTCTAATAAACATTATTTTGTTGTAATATAAAATTAAATGATAAGAAATAAATCTTATATTTTTTCGGGTGATATGCAGGTTATCACCGAGATTTTAGACGGTAAAACTTTTCATCAATGCGCTTCGCGCATTGATGAGTTTTACCGTCTAAAATTCGGTGATACCTGCATCACCCGAAAAAATATAAGATTCATTTCTTATATAATCTAACTTGGTGCAGTTTATGCTTCATAATCCACGAAGCGGATTATTTGAAACGTAAACTGCTCCAAGTTTGATTATATAGTATAACCTACGTCAAAATTAGATTCATTCTTTATAATTTAATTCAGAGTATTGCATTTATAACGTTATAATTCCAATTTCCTTTATTACGATGGTTTTGATTGGATCGAAACAAGAATTTACACATCGATAAATCTGAAAACTTGACGTCACATTTATATGCGCATAATAAGCACATAATGCACAGAACTATTCAAATTTTTTAAATTGTTCATACAGTGAACATATTGGAATTATAAAAATTAAACATTCTTTTTGAAGAATTTATCGATGTGTAAACTCTGGACATTTTACTCACAAAAGTCAACATAAAAGTGCTTCGCACTTTTATTCGTTTGTGAGTAAAATGTCCAGAGTTTACACATCGATAAATCTATCAAAAAGAACGTTTAATCCTATAATGTGATGAATAACTTGCGAGATAATAACTAAATAAGGATTTTCCATGAGGCAGACGAATTTTGCCGTAGCAACAAAGTGGAAACAACACTGTCAAATGCATTGTAAACGTCATTCTAGGACATCATAAAGAGCAAGTTAGATGATACTGTAATAAAGTCAAAATAATGAATGTTGCTAAAAGTCAAATGAACCAATGAAACTGAGTATTACATGTAACATTAAATTATTACTATATGATGTCGAGGAATTCATTTTTAGAGCCCCACATTGAAAATGTTAAAAGCCCTAATACAATCGGCGCTCGTTACAGCGGCATTCGATACCCCGGCAAATTCGCCTATTGGCAGAATTTTGTTGGTAACAAATCTGCACACTATTATTTATTTCGCTTGATATAAAGGCATATTTGCACTTCGGCACCGGCAGTACTTATCAGTAACAAATGTGCATTTTGACACTATATAAAATCCGATATAATGGCAGAACATTATCCGATTCCTCAATGACTAGTGTAAAAAACATATCCTATTGGTAATATTTTCACAGTTAAGATTTTAGAAATCAGAGAAAAAGGAAGACATGAGTGTATTTGTACCGTACTGAAAATAAACGCACGGTGAATGTTTACGGAGATCGCCATTGCTTATTGTGCTGATGATTAAACAAAGGTGAATAACTCATACCGGTAAAATATAGGCATTTCATTACAATGGCAGATTCGTTATAATGGCAAAATGATCGGAAACGAATGTGGCCGTTGTAACGAAAGCTGACTGTATATCACATTATCAGGACATCCAGCTGTGATAAAAAACTGTCGTGATCACTCTCATGTTACAGATTCTTGAATTGTTTTGGGCAAACCTTTGATAATGTTCTATTAATACAGCATGTATACCTTTAATTTGATTTATAAAGTAAATCATGCATGCATGTAAAGAATATGAAAAATGATACCATATCACAGATTCTTGAATTGTTAGCTCACCTTCTGAAACGAGAGGTTCAAGTGAGCTATTGCTTGATTCCACCTTTCTTGTCCGTCTGTCCGTGCTCGTTCTGTCTGTTCATTCTGTTTAACATTTAACACATTTCACGACTTCTTCTCAAGAACGCTGGTAGCAAATTTAACCAAACTTGCAAACATTCATCCTGGGTAAAGGGCTTCAAGTTTGTTCATATGAAGGACCAGGCCCTCATCAAAGGGGAGATATACGAAAATGCAAAAAATAGGGTGGTGTCATTTAAAAATCTTTTCTCCAAGAACCACTGGCCAGAACGTGAAATTTATATGGAAGCTCCTGATATAGAGGAGATTCAGTTTGTTCAATCCTGACCCCAGGGTTACGATGGGCCACAATAGGGAATCAAAGTTTACATATATTATATAGGAAAATTCTTTAAAAATCTTCTTTCATCAAAGCCAACTGGGCTCCGGAAAGCTGAATTAATGAAGGTCTCCTGATAAGAGGATCGAGATTCAAGTTTTCAAATCATACATGACCCGCGGAGTACGATGGGCCAAAAAGGGATCTAATTGTTTCCATATTATATATAGGAAATTTTAAAAATCTTTTCTCAAGAACCCACTAGGCCAGGAAAGCCTGAAAATTGTATAGAACTTCTTGAATTAGAGGAGATTTAAGTTTGTTCAAATCATGACCCCCGGGGTACGATGGGCCACAAATAGGGGTCAAAGTTTTTACATAGTGATTATATAGAGAAATCTTAAAAATTTCTCTCAAGAACACTGGGCAGGAAGGCTGAAATTTATATGAATTTCAAAGCTTTCCGATATAGAGGAAATCAAGTTTTTAATATCATGACCCCGGGGACTATGGGCCAAATAGGGATAAATAAATTTATACATATGAATATAGGAAAAATATTTAAAAAAATTCTCAAGAACCAATGGGCCAGGAAAGCTGAAATTTATATAGGAGCTTCCTGATATAGAGGAGATCAAGTTTGTGTCAAACCATGACCCCGGGGGTATTGATATGGGACCAAATAGGGGATCAGTTTTTACATGCAGATAATAGGGAAGCATTTAAAATCTTCTTCTCAAGACACTGGACCAGGAAGTGAAATTTATATGACATAGTTAGTTAATTTAGACCACAGTGGTAATTCTAAATCTCAAATACTGCTCTTCTTTAGTGAAGCGAGCTTGCAGGGGAGCGATGTGGCCATGGGCCTCTTGTTTGGGCAAACTTGATAATGTTCTTTTAATACAGCATGTTACCCTTTAATTTGATTTTATAAGTAAGTCATGCATCATGTAAGATATGAATTGAAATGATACATATCAATACCCGATATAAATTTTACAAGTTTGTTGCTTTTTAGCTATAAGTGTTTGATTTTGCCTTCCAACCTTTAAGGTATATAAATAATTGTATTTTTAGTAATGTAAAGTGTGAAAACTTTCAAAACCAACTTTATTTTGACTAGAATTTCATAACAAATATTTTGGTTACTGAAATGTGTAATGACAGTACTGATTTAGAAAGAAAAAAAAGGGAGAGACCACGGCAAAGGACTTTTGGATATCTCTTGTATTCTCACATGAATTACCATTGCATTACTAAAACGTTCTCCTCATTATGACCATATCTTAGAATTGATTAATATCTGGCTTTTTACATCTTCCTTAAATGTTCTTTATTTAAGGTAGATCTTTGCACCATCATAATGGCTGATTGAAACATGGATGAAAATATCAATATCAGGGTTATATATTATCAATTCATTTATACCCCGGAAACGAAGTTTGGGGTATATTGGAATCAGCATGTCTGTCTGTCTTAGATTGATATTTTTGTCGGGCATGTTCTTAAGAAACCAGTGCATGGATTTTCTTAAAATTTGTACATTCAATACACTATATGAAGATGTGCACCTGGTATCATCAGATTGGACAATTTTTTCTCCATTATAGCTTGTTTTCCACTTATAGACTAGTAATTTCCATTACTGTAAATAATTTCTTAAGATTCATGAAGAGATTTGATTAAATTTTGTAATGCATTGTTTTTTTACTGAGCTTATCATTTAGGCATTTCTTTTTTGAATTGGAATATATAAATTAAAGAAATAGCGGGGGAAGGGGGGGGTCTCTTTGAGTGTATTTTCAAAATCCATTAAACATCATTTTTCAAGTGAAATACTTTATTAGACTTATTTTTATGAAGTGTACATACATGCATACGTAATAACATAAATTATTTTCATTTTCTGTCAATTAGGGGGAGGTGGGTGGTGATCAGAAGGAGAAATGCTGATTAACAATGAAATACTTTGATAGTTCTTATAATGTATTGGTAAAATAAGTTTAATGAGTATAGCCAGTATGTTTTAGTATTTATTATTGATTCATGAATTTTTTAAAGGACATTTTAATAAAAAAAATGATATTATACTAGATGACATAGACCATCTTTTCATTCGGTTAATCTGAGCTAAGTCTGGTTTATCCTTATATATGTGCCCACGGGGGTATATAGTCCGGAAAGACAGTTCTATTGTTCAAATTAAATCAGCTAACATATTTCAGGTAGGTTATGCCCAGCACATGCCTACTGAAACGTAGATCGCAAGTTTCATGGCCAGGATTCACAGCAGGGGGGTTTAGAATTTTTTTTCAAATTTCTTTCTACTAAAATCGCATTTTGACGGAAATCGAGTGAATTGATTTTTTTTATTTGCAAATTTGTGTAACATACTGCTACTTGTCACTTCAAACTCTGGTGTACCTATTTTCCACCATAGAATGCTAAAATCTTAGAGTATATACATGCAAGGTTTAATTGTTATACAGAAGGACGAGGAGTTATGTTACCAAAGACAGATGTTAGAATACGATATCGACGATATCGTAATACACAAACACGATATGTAACGAAATCAAGAAAGTAACCTCTGAGTGATGATATAAACATGTTATGACGATGTCGTGTTGATATCAAATCATGATAGTGTTTTTTAAAGTGTGGTTCTTATGCGGTATGTTTGAGTTGTGACTAAACAGCTAGGCTTGGCATGATTGATTATCGTCGATATGGATAAACATAGACATTGAGTGTGTCTTATGGTTCCTTCCTGCCTATTCTTGCCTGTCGCCGATAATCGACGATATCTGGTAATATCGTATCATTAACTCTGTCTTGCTTATGTCTTGTTGAACAACTTTAATATTGCTATCGATATCATGCAAATCATGGTTGATATGGAATCTTGATAGTGTTTCTAGTTTTTGGTTCGACTTCATACTTTAACTATTAATATCGTTAGATGTATCTGAATCATGACGTGTTTTTTGGTAGTTCTGATTCAACTTAATATCGAACTCTGTGATCTATTATAAGATGATATCATTAGTCGATAATGGTGGGATCATGATTGGTGTTTGTTTTATGGTGATGGCATTCGACTTGCGTATCGGATATCGTCGAATTATTGACGAATGTGTAAGATATCCGAAATATGATTGTACTATTTCTAATATAGCTGTTTGATGAGTCAGAAACCTTACCTTACATATATGATATCGAAGATGTGATTCTTTGGCTTGTTGTGGAGCTACAAAATGTTAATTGTATTGATAACATGCGATATTGAGTAGGTTTTTGATACCTGAGAGTATGATTGAACATGTTGATATAAAGTACAAAACCAAAGATGTATAAAGAAGTCGTTGATGTGCATAACAAAATAACTTAATGCATTAAAAGAGTTCTGTGTTGAAATCTATCGACAACGGGATTTTCGAATTCTTTCGTCAACATAGAACACAATAGGCTGCGCGCTAAATGGTTGATCGTGTAGATAGCTAGTGAATTTGCCATTAACACCCTATAAAAAAACGATTCAGATTGATATCGACTGATTTGATGCGAAGTAGGTGCGCACCAACACCTATAATCTAAATTATTTGATGAACCTGATATTGTTATATGTGTGTCCCCTCGAAAGATAACCATTTTATATAATGTTAATTCGTTCGCAAGAAAGTCGTATTTCGACACGATTCGTCATCGCTATTTGTCGATTCGATTGTTATTTGTATTGGACCATGTTGGACATAGGACGTGAGCAAAAAATGTCAGAGCGTCCGGTGTACATTTTTAACTGCCTTCGCCTCTTTACATAACCATTAAACTATTGTCGTAAGCAACTGTATCAGAGCCCTCCAAAGTTATCATGATGTAGATTTCATTTCTCGCTTTGAATAAGATATCTGAGTCGAACTGAAAAAATAATGGAAGAAGACGACTCATGTGGAGTATTTTTGATGTGGTGAACTAATTGGAGAATGATGAATAGCTTATTTCTGGGCAAAAATAGGCAAAACTCAGGTTGAAATTGGAAATCTGAAACGTGTAGATATGCGAGTGTAAAACGTTCAATAACTGATGAAATATATTTCTAAAATTTGAGAGTATGTAGTGGTAAGCAGAGATTTTTTTCTGTCCTTAAGAAGTGTGGAAACTAATTGGAGGCCGATTAGGATAACAACACACTTTCGTTGAGTTATTTGTTTGTTTTTCGTGCATTGAGATACATGTATTTCAACTCATATTGAGAAGGCGCTCCAAGCCGGGCTCAAACACAACGACACATGCGAGTAGAGGCAACAGTTCTACCATTGATTGTTCGTAGAACACTGTTATACAGTCCCTGATAACTCCTATCTGCTTCCACCATTTTTTCCTGCGGGGGTTACCGTGTCGGTTTCACCCGTGCGTCAGGTCGCTCACGTGCGGTAGCGGTCGGGTCACGTGCGGTCAACCGGTCGAACCAGTTTGCGGTACAGCGGCGGTTATCGTTTTGCGTTCACGCGGTTTGTCGTGCGGTGTAGCGGTCGGGGTTTTCATCGTGCGTGAGCGGTCGGTCACTTCGTTGCGGTCGAGCTTCTAGTGTTTTTTCTTCGCATATGACTACTCGGAACTCCATGGAAAGCATCGTTGACAGTGGGTACAGGAAGGCTCGCCAAGAAAAGTGAGAAATGAAACGGCGAGTATAGGGTGGAAGAAATATTCTTTGATGTTTAGAATTTTGATTCCTAGAAGATACAAATTGTCAGGGGTTATCAACAGTTAATAATATTGCAGTAGTATGTATCCATTTCGCCGTAAACTGCTAATGCATGATGTAGCCCGTATTCCTGGATGTCGTTAGGTGGCTAATTGACATAATAATATAAAAGTGTTGAAGGTACACCGTCCGTGTTTGTTTTATGCATATCTGGTTGTCTGTGTTACATTGCGGTATAGCATATGTATTCTTGATGCTGCGTAGAATTCCGAGCCATACTATGTACTCGGATCTCTGGATGGTCGTTACAGGTGCTAAAATAAAAAAAAATATGTGTTGACAGCGGGGTACACGTCCGTACTGTGCTTTTGGGGAGTGGATTGTTAATGGGCAGGTACAAGTCAAAATAAAAAAACAAAGATTGTGTTGACACGGGTAGATCGTCGTGTTTGTTTGATGCATAGAATTGTTTGGGTGTTTGTTAATTCGAGTATACATAGTATTCTCGTGCACGAAATTTTGAAGCGCATGTACGTTATGTCCATTTCAAGTGCTAATAGTAAAAAAAAAAAAGACTATATAGAGTTTTTTTTCTTTTGTTGTTGCGACATACGGTGTGCGAGATGACAAAAGAAATGATCATGAGAAATATACTGTACGGTTGTATATACATTTAGGGAAGAATACATAATACAGGTTTGCTAATTAGAGCTTTGCATACTTTCATACAACATCGCATGATATGTAGTTTGTTTTATCATTATTCATGATTGGATGGTAATATTGTTTTTCTTACCTAATATTATTTATGTTATTGATACAATTATTAATTTTTTTTTTTTACCTAATGAAGAAATATTCAACCAAGTGGGAAAAATTCCGAAACATTCCGGAAATGATTAATTCTTGTGCGGTCATGCGTGCGGTCACGGTCACATTGCGGTCCGGTCCAGGTCCGGTCCGCGGGTGAAGTCGATGCGCAGGGTACGTCTCCAAATGCGGTTCAGCTGTGCGGTTAACAGGCGGTCGTCACCGTGCGGTAGCGTCGGTACCGTGCGGGTAACGTGCGCTGGTGGTAATAGTAAACGTTTCAGGGACGATATTCAGCGTGTGTGTTATGTCATGGTTTAATGCGCCACGCCTATAGGGTATCGGTGGTTATGTACAGATACCTACAGCCTAAGAACAAAAGAAATTCACTGCTGCTATGATACATTATATAGTACAAGGTCAATTTTCTCAATTTGAGAACTGTTTTTGAATCAATCGGTGATTGCTTTATCTTGTGCGATTGAAATCAAGGTCATCAGACAGTAAAGGAAAGCTTTTAAACTGTGGCAATCAGATTTGGCAAATATCAATGCAAGTGGTGACATTTAGAAGGAAGGATTACTTTGGCCTAGGTTAAGAGTAGATTATGCCTAGCCCTGCATGCATGATCTTTATGTGAATGGAATTTCCAATCACTCTGACCATCAGAGTTAGACAATAATCACGGTGTTCATAAAGTGTTAATTGTGTCTATACATTGGTAGGCATGTAGGAAGATGCTTGATTAACGTGAAATGAATTAAAAGCTATATTTAGCTCACGTAGACTGAAAGCTTATGCACTTTTTTCTGAATCGTGTTCTTTCTCTGATTATGAAATATCTTATAATTTTACCAGTCACCTATTGACAGCCAAATTTGCCAGAAAGCAACTTTGGATGAAAGGTATTCTAAGGTGGATTGTGCTATCATCCGAGAGATAATTTTTTGATGTGGATTGAAAAATAAGAGGTTATGTTTAACCAACTATTTTGAAAAGAAAAATTTCAAATTCACTCAATTCGTCAAAATATATGCAGTTTTCAAGTAGAAAGCAATTTTGAAAAAAATAAATAAGGACCCCTGTGGATATCGAACCCATGATCTCGCAGTTCAGAGGGCAGCGTTGCTAAACTTACTGAGCTAGTTCGGTTACGCTCATGTTTAATTCTGAAATGAATTGATATTAACTGATAGTAGATAATTCGTTACATCCATAATTTCGAAGTGAAAAGTCATGTCATTATTGACATGTCAAGATCCACCTTAAGTTTCCTCAAATGATGATCGAGCCATGCCGTTTTGAAAGAGAAGGTAGCAGGAAAAAGGTGAAATCAGAGAGGGTGCATGTTTTAAAAGTTTGGCTCAAATCATATCACAAATGTGTGCACACACAAGTTGGAACCCCCGCCTGCACCTAGCAACACCCCACACCCCAACACACCACATCACAGAAGGTGGAGGGCACACACACCAGATGACCATTCGGTGACTCCCCTCAACAAATATTAAGTTCACAAATCGTACTTCCATTTCATTCGTACGATAGTGCGTAGGCATGCAACACACAAGGTGGACCCTCCCCCCCCAGGCACACCCTCATCCCCACAAGGTGGACCTCACTAACAGCACCCCCACAGCAAACAATCATCACAACAAAGTGGAGGATGACACATTAAGGTGGACCCCCCCCCCAGCACCCCCCACAAAGGATGGAGCCTTCAATACAGCACCCCCCACAAACACATCACAATCAGTGGAGGCCATCGCACATAAGGTGGAACCCTCAGCATCCACGACCAACACCAGTAACGGCAATACCACAGTCATCCTTGTCCCTCGTAGCTACATCAGTCCAGGAGGGACGCGCTCGGTAGGCTCGACCTGTAAGCGCTCATGGCACCCTCCAGATAGATATTCGTTATGCCATTTTTATTTCAATTTTGGCCTGTTCTTGTCAGTATCCTCTTTTCTTGTATCATAACATTTACAACATGACTTGTTTACTAGTCAGCTTTGTCTCTCTGATCATTTATACATTCAAGTGTGGGATGCTAACCCATACTTTACTCCGTCATCCTTGTCACACACGACAGTGACTTTTCTATGAAATTTAACATTTGCATGCTATTTCGAGATTCCCCTACCCTTGGTCTCACGATGATTTATCTTCTTCACAGATGAAAAGAGGGGGAGACTTTGGATTGTCCTCTCAATTTTTTCCCATTTAAACATTAAACTATAACCAATTCAGTCCACATAGCAACCTTATTTCCCTTTTACAACTGTTTACTTCCTTAAATCATATATACTAATCCCTCAAGCTTCTACAGCTTACTTTTTAGATTTCCTCTATTCGATCATGTAAATACTCCGGAAAATCACTAAACAGCTACACAGGGTGGAACTTCCCCCCAATTACCACATCCAACTAAACACTACCCAACGTTTACTACCCTTTGCGCTTATAACTTGTTACGAATCAAACTCACTTCACTATGAGATGGATCAAGCATGAGCACTAATGAGTGTTGTTGAAGATGTAAATTTTCTTATATGGCTCACAGTAAAAGGCCTGAATGTGTAGGTCGTGGGGATTATTATATAATAATCGAATTTAATAAAAACTGAGGGAGCACAAGAAAATAGGGGCGTTCTTCCTGTGGATCAGAGTCATTAGAGTATAAAAGCAGGTATATGTTAGTAGGTCTCTTATTTTAAGGTTTGAAAATGTGCCTTTCCAATTCTTTCTTCTGTCCTTATTCCTGCTTCCGGTAGTGTTCATTGTGTTGCTTTCTAAGATCCTAGCTATTTCTGTGATTTCCAACTTGGTTAGTTATTCCAAAGACTTATTGACGTGGGCTAAACTGACTTTTTGTCGATTTTGTTGGGTCCGGTATCTGCAAGGGGACAATTAACTCCTCACTGCCATTATTCTTCCTTCAGTGACTAAAGCACTCTTATTTTTGGTCATTTTTGTCTAGTATCTTAAAGGCATATTGGTCTAACAAATTCAATATTTCTATTTCAGTACGGAAATGCATTTGGAAATCTGAACGATTGATTATGACTGAAATTATAAGGAACTAACTTATTTGATTACCCAGGCTTACGGTTATAAATATTAATGCATCTTTCTTGTTTAAAACTTGTTATTTATCACTTAGGTCCCCCAAACTTCGATGAATCCCAAATACTTGTTTTGTTCTTGTTGAATTTCATAATGAATTCTTGCTTGCCCACAGATAAGAGATTAAATTTCATTTGGGCTGACATAATTCTTCCGCCTTTATTCATTCAATGCCACCTCTCTCCACCATAAGTCCTCTGAACTCGTCGCGAAAAGCTATTCTCAAAGCATTCTGCCAATGAGTTAAGCTTTGTGCTCTGGTATCACCTTATGCAGTCAATTTGGCTTCCTGGAATGGAAGTTACCTGCAACAGAAAATACATAAGGCGGACCATTTTCGAATCCTTATTTCAATGGCACCAAACTAAAGCCTGGAATATCACATCAAAAATCGTCCTAAACAGCAACTATTATTCGACATCGGAGGTATTATTCAGTTGGAGCATTTTTGGGAGGTGTCCATCATGAAGGTTATCAAATCCAGAGGTGGCTAAGTTCTCAACAGAATAAATCATGAACCTTTATATCTTGGGAACTTTAAACTTCTGCGTAAACCCTGCCGAATGGAACTTCAGACAGAGAAAGTGTATACTCTCCTACCTACTAGGATTACTTCTCTTTGAAAATTATACTGAAGTGTAGGGTTATTTTGTCCATTTGGTTATTCTCTCCTATCAAAGTCATCTTTTATTGTTAATTCTTGCTCGTGCTGTTGCCTATATCATTATTTGCTGAGGATGCATTATAGCAACATGTATACACATCTGTCGTTCGGGCCCGTTTGACGTTGTTCCGCCGCCCAATTCCTCCTCTTCTTGCATGAGGAGCCTGAAACATGTACAAATTCTGTATCTGGAGAATCTTTAGCGATACATACTGCGTTCTGGTTACCGCCCACATACACTACACAACCTACATCGGAGCACACATTTATATCACACCAGTTAATTTCTGGCTGGAATGACCAAATCTCTTTATTATCACTAGGTTGCTATCGAAGAACAGGACAATCTATAAAAACCATTCTTATTGTTTTTACTTTTACGCTCAATTTTTATTAAACTCCTTTGTTAATCTTTTTCAAAACGTGACATCACCGCATATAATTTCTGGTGATGAATTATGGTTATGGAATAATACATGCCGCTTTAATTGAAGCCTCAACTAAACCAAGGTTAGTACTAATTGTACTATATCGGAATGGAGGTATTTTTACCTCTGCCAAGGAAGTTATATTTAGCAAATTCATGCAAAAACTAATGGCCAAATGGCTTTGAAAATTTAATATACACAAATGTATTTTGGTCTATGGAAGTCTCCATTAAATTTTGGTGGCGATCTGGATTCTGGATCCAGAAGACTTTCATATCATTTAATTTTATTTCACGTGATCACCTAGTGCTGATTCTCATTGATTAAAACACCTTTTAAGAATTGAGGGGATTTTTTGATCACGTACCTGAACATTATTTTGTTGTAATATATATATTTAAATGATAAGAAATCGATCTTATATTTTTTCGGGTGATATGCAGGTTATCACTGAGATTTTAGACGGTAAAACTTTTCATCAATGTGCAAAGCGCATTGATGCAGTTTTACCCTCCAAAATTCGGTGATATACTTGCATCACCCGAAAAAATATAAGATTCATTTCTTATGTAACCATGTGATTTATCTTTACAGGGTCATGGGTGGTGTTCAAATGGTGATCGGTGTAGCAAGTCCCACGATGTTGACCTCATTCTCGACATGGATCATCTTGTCCAGACCAAAAAGAGTCGCAAACGGAAGCGAAGGATTCGTAACCAACAACAGGAGAATGAAGATGAGGGGCAGGAACCAGTCAGTGGTAACTTCACAAAGGACCAGTTTGAAGAATTCATACAGAACAGACTTGGAAATCGGGAGGTTTGCAGAGCAGGGTGTCATCGAGCAGGGTTTGACTCATTTATGACTGGATTTTCATTTGCTGTGTATATTTCCAAATATGGTAGTTATGATGGCAGTTTTTGTCTGGATAACTGTGGAATGGAAGGTTTTCGGAATAATGTCTACTTAAGTGGAAAAGATATGCCCTTGTCTATTGTGAAAAGTGCTTTTTCAAAAACCTCTAAAGATCATAAAGATAAAATCAGAAGGATGACAACAAATTGTGTAGATAATGCAGAGAAATTGGAGCAAATAAACAATGATGCACAATGACACAGCATATTAGGATATGTATAGCACACAAATAACAAAGTGTGTCATCACTAATTAAAACCAGGTCAATAGTTGGAGTGATGATGCGTTTCCTGTTGTGTATGTGATGGTACTTATGATGTTGATCACCGAGGCAGGAAATGTCAGCTATCCTACACTACAATTAATGGTAAACTCTGGTCTAGATACACAACGGCAGGAGAGAGAAAGGCTGCAGTGGTCAACAAGCCAAGAATGACTTATCAACAAGACCTCATGCCCACATGTTTGTCAATGATCAAAACGTGTGCCAGGGTGTGTCTTGTCATAGGCATTGTTTGTGGCTTATTATTGTACACATATTTTTATATCACTTCCAAATATGGCCACATGTGAAGTAATAAATATGTGGTACAAATTTTAATCATAGTTTGAATTTCAATCCTATGGTCTAAGGAAGTCCCCATTAAATCCTGAGGAACCTTTTAAGGTTATATCACCATTGAGCAGGTGGAATATTGATGGGAGTCATATGTACAACTCTTTCTTACACAGTTGTGAAATGATTAACAGGGAGTAATGTGTACATGAATATTTCTTCTTTGTATTTTTCAAAGAAAATAATACTTAAAAGACTTGCAGTAATTCTTGGAACTTGGAAACTACAGAAAATTATTTGAGCAGGCCAATTTTGAAGTTGACAAGTTATCCCAATAATTTCATGCAAACACTACATATATTAAGAGACTTTTGAAAGTGACCATTTCAAAAGAACAAGAATTTGATTTTCACACATGCACACATTCATTCGGTCTTGGTGCAAGGGAAAAGGATAGTATTTTCAATATATAATGAGAAATTAAATTTCAATGTATTTTTATTCTTGAACAATTTATTCATATTTCTAAGAACTGAATTACTCATTCTCCAATGATAAGTTTGTAATTCATAATTAGTATTATTCAAGAAAGCAATAAATTGATTTGCATTTGTGATTAATTTTGTACATTTTTAAGATAAGAGGTATTAATAGTAAGTACTAAACATTTTAACTTTTATATCTACAAGTATATATATATATATTCCTAAGAGAATTATGAATATAGGTCTAACAATATCCATTTCTAGGTATAACAAGCTGACAATATTGATCATCTTTTAAGGGTTTTACTTTGACAATGTTAATTTCTAAGTGTGACAATAACATTCATTTCTAGTCTGTGACAATATCCATTTTTAAATCTGTACAATATTCGTCACATAATGTCTCACATATTCATTTCTATGTTTGACTAAATATTCATTTCTTCAAAGTCTGACAATGTTCATCACTTGATGTCTCAAAATATTTTAAAGTCTGACAAAATTGGACCCTTTAAGGTCTGACAATAATCATTATTTTCTATAAGGTCTGACAATATCATTTCTAGGTCTGAAAAAATTCCTGTAAGGTCTGACAATAATCATTTTTTAGGTCTGACAAATATTCATTTCTACCCTAGGCATTCAAGAAATTTTGGATTTCTCTGAATTGAGAGAAAATTTTAGAGTTAAGTAGACAAGGCCTGAAATCAAAATTTCTCTCTCTCTCTCTCTCTCTCTCTCTCTCTCTCTCTCTCTCTCTCTCTCTCTCTATATATATATATATAAGCAATTCCTCTTCTGGTTAAAGCATGTCAACATTCAAATAGCAATCATTTAATTAGGCCACGTCATGTGTTGATCAAAAACCATATTCAAATTTGCAACATTTAGATGTAAAGATACTGGCTCTAAGTCTCGTGTGACTCATACATTCAGAAGTCCAACAGATGTTGAAAACACAGGTGCTTGACGTGACAAAAAAAAATCCTCATGTATATATTGAGAGTCACTGTCCTACATTAATAAGTACAGTAAGGTCCATCACCAGTTGATCATTTTATATTTCATGCCATTGATTATTGATTGCAATTCCTTCAAAATCAATGTTCTTCTTTTTTTTTTATCAAGCGTGAATTTACCCAAGTCATTAGTCCATGATATGCATTCTTTTGACTTGGAACTCCGTTTTCTGCTGTATACTGTACAGCAGGTTAATATCGCGGTTGGAAAAAATCGTGATTTTTTTCCACTGAACAAATCGCGGTCAGTTGAATTCACGGAAAAACAAACCTTTGTTATTTAATATATTATGAATATGAAAAATTTGAATCCATGTAATTATTATGCATTTTATCAATATTGAATAACTCAAGTGAACAGTTGTTTAGTGTTAAAATTCGATCTTTGTAAATTATTTTCAACAACTAATATGTTAATTTGCCTCAATTGATCTGCATTGTTGTTATATTAGTTCTTGGGAATGAAAGAAATCACTTTTTATAGTTTATAGCTATTTAAAGGACAATCATGTGACATTTCTCAATGATGAATGATTTTTTATGGGTGACATTTCACGTACAATTTAATTGCACTCTATCTTGTTTCAACAAAAAAATCTTGGGAATTGTATATTACCATGTCTGTTTCCTTTAATAGTGCATGTTGTTGTTGCAAGTAAAAATATAAAGTCAGCTCTTATGGCAAAGAAGATTAGAAAATCTCTGGAACAATCCGGTATCAAACCCGGGACCGTTGTCTTACTAATGATGTGAACAAACCACTGAGCCACCCAGGTTTACATAGAAATTATACCGGGGTAGTAATTTTTCTACAATATAAATGTTCAGCCCATTTTGAAATCATACAAGAAGTTTTTACATTGGGGAGATCGATGAAACAATAATTTTAGAGAAAGTGCCAGGAACATCATGCATGCATGTCCTTAAATGGTCTAAACCCACTTTTATGGTTTCCATGGCAACCATGCATCAATTAATGAAGTATATTTGATGTGATATGTCTTTTTATGAAGTTATTTCTGTAATCTACAAGTTTTAATCCAAGACTATATATGCACATGTCCTCTTTGGTCCTTACAGAGTATCGCTTCTATTTACAAGTTTTCTCAGTATATTATTATAAGTTATGACAAAATACAATGAATTATTGAAATAGGTAGTTTATAACTGATGGGTTTTCGATTACAGTGAATCACTTCATTACCATAGGTACATATACTGTTGTTTGGGTGTGCGTTACGTACAGGACTCGTAGTGTATTGTGTATCTGTCAGTTATTCCACACTAGCCCAGATATATTCTCATATTTTAATAGCAAATTGTTTTCTATACTGATTTCATTAGTGCACCAGTGTAAAATACCTATATATCAAGTTAAGCTCACAGTCTGGTGACAATTAACTAGGTCATTCAAGTCAGCGTTCTGACCTAGTTTACACTTGTGAAAGCTACATGTATAGCTAGTATATTACCAATCCATCTCCACATGTAAAGTTCATGTCAAATTTTATTTTCATTTCTCTGTTGTAAATGTGGCCCTCGTATAGTACTTTATTTGTACTGTACAAGTCTGCCAGTCCGTTGTAAATGTGTATAGTACTTTATTTGTACTGTACAAGTACCACAGTCCGCAGTGGTACATTAACTTCCTGAGTGGCTGTATTGTAAACACTTGATGGATTTAAACGTTCTGGATGTTAACTCCGATGAGAAAAAAAGAAGAAGAAATATCTCATCGCTGGTGATTCACAGTACACTCTATCAACTGTTGTATGTTCTCAGTCGCTTGTTAATTGGGCCCTAAAGGCGGTTGTAAGGAGTCGATGATTGACAGTACTACCACCGAGGCCATATGTATGATATCTCGTCTCCCACTCAAGAAATAAACTCCCATATTCACTAACAGTCAAGAAATGGAGCTTTCTTTTCCATTCCCTGATATGGATTATAAAACTGGCTCATAATTCTTTTGCCCTTGTCGATTGTTGTAACTTTATGTGAAGTAGGTTGGTTTGGGTTCTTCATTTATACACTCCCCAAATGACACGTGCGACTCAATGTGAGCAGTGAACAGACGGAAAAAAAAAAAGCCTTGTGCTTCACATTCGGTAAAATCATACAATATACAGGGTTGGTCTTTGGCATGATTGTTGTCGTTTCTTTGAAATTCAAAAGTAATGGACTGGGGAAGTTGAAATATTTCAACAATCGTGACTCGCTGATTGGATGATTTTATTGCCGTGTTACTGACTTGACCTTCAGATGTGTATTGATCAAAATCAATTGGGTTCTAGTTTTTGGACATCATTAGACTATAGTTACTTGTTTACTGAAATTATTGTAACAGCTTCCTCATAGACTACATTGTGTTAGTGTATTAAACTATCATGCCTTATAAATGGGCAAATGTAGTACATAAATATTTTATGCCCCTTGGAATCAAAGATTTTTTTTAAGGTATAGTTCTGCAATAAAAAGCTGTTATAGCTTCATTTATATCTGGTTGAATCCAATGTGACAATGAGATATTTTATCCTTTAAGTTACTTGAAAAATTTGTGAAGCAGTATTTTTTAGTTCACCTAAACCACAGTGGGGTTCACATTGCAATTAATATTCAATTTTTGATTTGTTTTTAATATAAGTCAAGAAACATTAGAGTACAGATTTTAAAAGTCTCATAAAAGCATCTGTTTGTGGTGTCATTTTAGATGTATACCAATACACAATAGGGGTTCAATGTAGAAGAAAATGTTCCAAGTTCTTCCTTTTAAAAACTAGAAGGTTACAGTTTGACTAGTCAATATACAGGTATCCACATTTATTGTAGTGTTAGCCTGTTCCTATTCTCTGTCTATTGGGACCAGGGTATAATGACAATATAGGACTCAAAATGTTCAATGAATACACAAGCAACTGCATGCAATGTAGTCAAATTCGTTCACTCCATTCCTCTTGAGACTCAGGCGAGCAATACAGCCCATGCATGGGCATCATTTCGATAGTACATAGTTTCTTTTTCAAATCTTGAAATATTTTATCTTAAATCACATGATATATTTTATCTAATCATGCGATATATTTTATCTAATCAAAAAAAAAACTCCTTCATATAGGTTTGTATTCAAGTAGACTGCAAAATCTTGTGAACTGGCCAACTGCACAATTCATATTCACAGAGCACACAATGAGAAGATTATGTTCAAAACTTTTTTATTATCTTTGCATCAATAGGAAAATATTGGTAGCAAACTGTCAACTAACACCAGGAAATGATAACAATAGTGAACAATAAAAGAATGGACAAATATGAGGGACATAACTACATCGTCTTACAAAATATTCAGATATATAACACAGATATGAAATGGCGGGGGCGTGATTCAGATTCTAACATTACATGATATAGCTCATCGTAAATTGTGTTCGTATAACCTTTACAATATAGAAAAACTCTTTCTTCATCCAAAATCAACATTAGAATTCCAAGTGGCACCATAGAAAAATAAAATATGTTATACAACAAGTGTGAATCTGGGGGGAAAAAAAATGAAATTTTAATCTTTTATATAAAAATTGGGTGTTAAAAGGTGCCAGGAACAACTGTCAATATTCCGTGTTAATGCTCGATGAATTATTACACCAGATTATTCGGAACTGTAGGTAACAGGTAATGATAGGGACACAAACAGTGTCGACAAAATCACACGAGGAAGTCGACAATTTATCTGTTTCCATATCTTGTAGGTCAGTATTAAATATCCGAGTGACGTGTGATCCTTTAAGATATAATGAGCCAATACCAACAAGTTTCCGTTCATTGCCCTATTATAAAATATAAAGGTTGATAAAGACATGAAACGCATTTAAACTTCTTAATATAGTTGCCCAATTTGCATATTATCTACCTGAACAGATTGAAATAAAATACTTTGCATGGAATTTTTTCTATAGGTTACTAACAGAAAACAACATTTATGTGTGCGTTGAAGCAGCTGTCGATTAAATCTCGTTAACATACACATGAGATCAACAACAAAAATTTTTTCAATAGTTTCTTCTAAGTTTTTTGACTAATGATATATGAACAAAAATATATAAAAAGATAAAAATAAATAAATCTTTGCCCTATGGTGTCATGAGTTGAGTCTCGCAGCTTTTGATTGGAATATATAGATATGCTAATTCTGTCGTTTAGAAAGTCTTTAAGTTAATTTATATTCTCTGAGTGCAACTTAATTTGTATTATGGGAAAAATATTTTAATCAAGGGAAAAAAGTGAAAAATAATTGATGTACCCAAAAAAATAAAAATGAATAAAATTATAAAAAAAAAAAAATTTGATATGAAGATTTCAACCTGGAAAGAAACTTTGATAATTATGAAGTAACAAACTAGTACATAAATCAAGCAAATACAATTATAAATCAAGGGGAGGGGGGGGGGGGTTGTTAGAAGTAATGCTATACTGGCCATAAAGGACAACAAGTTTAGGCACTGGGAACAATTGCCTCTATATAAAGTGTACACAACAAAAAAAATAAAACCACTACTAGATCTCTAGGGTTCAAGTATGTCAACTTGTTCCCAGTCTCTGTTTTTTTTTTTCTAAATAACGTACATGCAGTTGTTCATGATGATGAACCCCTTTTGTCATGGGCTTGCAGTCTGTGTTCACAATACCAACTGACTAGCATTTTCTTTGTTACATATTGTCCCAGTTCTAACATGCAGCTTAACATTGCCTGGGCTGTCTTGTCAGACAACAAAAATTACATAGCACTAATAATCTAGCTTCCCTCGTGTCGCGGTACTTGATATCACGTGAAGTAGACCTCACAATTTGGTGGGAAAAACCTGTGAAATGTGTCTAGAGAGCGCGAGTACCTGCGATACAGTGAAGAGGGACCCGGCTAGATATGCATAATGTACTATCAGCAGTCAAACCAAGTGCTTCAACCATCGACCATTGGTCAAAAAGTTGAATAGTGTAACAAAACAACAAATGCCATCAACTTCCTGTTGCTGGTTTCTAAAACCCAACACAACAGAAAGTCACCCTTTAAAAACTAACAAACAAATGTCAGTTTAGGGGGGAAAACTGACCCAAGGTCACAACAGACGTCATCAGACAGCCACCGTCTCTTTCTTGAGATTTTTGTACGAGTCCTGAGGGACCTGATTTTCCGTGCGGAGACAATCTGTGACTGGTACGGTGTCGGATTTGTACGGACGCTCCTGTTTCCGTGGCCACTGGTATGGACCCTGGGTGGTCCGACGGTTCTTTCTACGCTGTTTTTTCTCCTCCATCATCATCTTTAGATGCCTGACTTTGCTGCGTATATTGGTACTGTCCACTTCTGTGTAACTGGGGTCATGAGCTCGTCTTTCTGTAAAACAAACCACCCACTCATTGTATTGCTTTGTGGTATTGATCGGGATGACTAAGATCTATTGATTTCTATCACAACATGCTGTGTAGAGACTCCTGCATTAAGCAAGTGTCCCACTAATGTTGGGAAATCCTAGTCATTTACTCTGTTCGATGGTTATAATATCCTTTCATATCTGGTCAAAATCGTAATTGTGTGTAATTAAACCTTGTCCAGGTGTTCATACACACCTACTGATTTCCTTCAAAGTACATGTATCATAACGAAAAGAATTTATGATTACAATGCACCTAAGTGTGGCGACAGAAGTCGTCAAGAAAATCCACAGTTCAATCAAATTTTATGTGTATTCATTTGAAAAGAAATAATGACTATTTTTAGAAGTTTTTAAATGATTTAGTCCTTTTCCATTTACATGCAGCAGATTTTCCAGGTCATTGCTCATGAAAATTTTAAAACTGCAAGTCATGAATTTCTTTTTAAAATTCCATTTACCATTTTTGTAAAATTCCAATTAAGGAGTTTAATAAAGAGAATTTTTAAGAGGAAGGAAAGGTTTTTTCCTTGTGCATAGTTTCATGAAGATAAAAATTCCTTCTCATTTAAGTTTATATAAGTTATTTGAAAAAAAATGCTATTCCTGTTAATGTTAAAATCAGAATTGCTTATTTTTTGGTATTAATTAGCAAAATATTTGCCAGGCTGTTAACCTACATTGGTACGTGCACCAGTTTTCTTGGAAACATATTTTTGGATCGTGTTATGTCACCAAGCCAGCAACATTTAACACCACCAAATTTTTTGAATAGTCTATAAAACATTTTTCCTGGAGTGAATTCAGTGTCCTGATCATCAAGTTAAATTCTTTTGTCTGTGGTTACTCCAGCTACAGAATTTTACCACATTTCAGGAAATTTTATGGAATAAATTTCATAACTCTAATTATTATCATATTTAACGACCCCTGTAAATGAATGTGGTGCATCATGATTTATTCCTCCCCAATGCCCTGCTTTAATTTGATGCAATTATGACAGATATGGCTTTTCTTCTATTTTATATTAGTACAGTTGAACTTCAGTATCTCGAACTCTGATATCTCGAATACCATGGCTATGTCGAACTGATTTGGAGGTCCCAGCCACCTATTTTCTGAGAATTCACCTCGTATCATCGAAGCCATATGATATCTTGGAACTTATTTCTGGTACCCATTGAGTTGGAGATAATGAGTTCGATGTATTTAACAGTTAGCAGGGCTTAATTTGAATACGACCTAAAATTGTGAATATGGGGATAAGTTGGGTTGGGTGGGGGATACCCGTGAATAAGACTGTAAATTTAATAAGTGGGGGGTTGTTGATGGTGAAATGAATCGGGCTTGTGATGAGGGACTGCGTTCAGAAGGTCATTCAGGATATGGATGATAGTCGTGAGGTCCCTCCGAGGTCGCCCTTCCACAGAGTACGCAGAGGGATCCAACGTCCCTAAAAACAAAGACAGAAATATTAATTGCCAAAAGGAAATGTAATGCAAAGCATAAAGTTGATGTTGAAACACTTCCACTCTTTTAAAAAATCCTCGGAGAAGTTTTGAGAAAACTTGTAGGGGATGGGGTGTAGTTTACCTGAGAACGCGCCGGAG
>CAJDSM010000076.1:46809-82558 GCA_903981925.1 Ostrea lurida
ATGTTGAAACCCTTCCACTCTTTTAAAAAATCCTCGGAGAAGTTTTGAGAAAACTTGTAGGGGATGGGTGTAGTTTACCTGAGAAGGCGCGCGAGTTTGATGGGGGATGGGGTGTAGTTTACCTGAGAATGTGCCGGAATACATTCCCCGACCCAGGTTCTGCACACTCTCAATCACAGCACCGCCACATTCATGGCAAGAGTTGTCCACCGCTTCCTCTTTATAGCTAGGAGTTTGGCAATTCTGAAAGGTAAAAAAAAAAATGTTTTCATACTTGGTCACAGGATGTGTATTCTAATTGGGGGTGGGTGTATTTATACATATATGTATTCCAACTGAGGATAGGAGTTTGGCATTTTTGAAAGGTTCAAAATTTGTTTTCATACATGGTCACAGGATGTGTATTCTAATTGGGGGTGGGTGTATTTATACATATGTATTCCAACTGAGGATGTGTGTTTATAGCTAGGAGTTTTGCAATTCTGACAGGTTCAAAATTTGTTTTCACACGCTCACAGGACGTGTATTGTAATTGGGGGTAGGTGTATTTGTACATGTACATATGTATTCCAAATGGGGATGGGTGTTTTGCTCGATGACATGTATTCTAATTGGGGGTGGGTGTATTTGTACATATGAATTCCAACTGAGAATGGGTGTATTTGCTCATGTGTATTGTAAGTGTATATGTATTTACACTTGTTTTCTGAGGGGAAAATGTATGTGCACACACCACAATGAACTATCTTTCCCTTTTTAGTTCTTTTCTAAGAGAAATATACAATACCATTAAAGAAATACCTCTATTCATCAGCAATATCCCCTTAACTTATGAATATAGATATTAGTAATATGTCTATAACAGAATGAATTTATACCTGATCGTGCGGTTACCCTAAAGGTATAATAAACAGTATATTGACTAAAGCGATGGCATTCGAGTCACGTTTATCGTTTTTCTGTGCCTCGACACAGATTCCAAACTTCCTCATCTGACCCAGTGTAAATCAATAGCGATGCTTATTGAGAAATTGCGGTATTAAACAACTAATTGGTGTGGTAATTATGATGAGAGAGAGAAGGGTGAAATCGATTGATGATTAATATGACAGTGCACCAAGGTGCCCTACAAACAAACACAGGTACGCTCTGTCTCCTGTGTGGGTTGGTATAAGGGATATCTGTGTGGGGGCTGGATTGTAGGATATTTGACCCCGAGGTCAACAAACGGCAAGATGTTGTCACCAACCCGTGTTGTTTTTCATAAGAGGGATCCTCTTCATTTCCTCCATGATGAGAAGTTTTATAACATATTGTGTGTGCAGTCAGATATTTGACCCCAAACATATTTTCTTGCCCAGCTGATATTGAAGTGCAAGTACGTTTTTTCTTTGTGAGCATTTAAACCTGAGTGAACTTTGGTGTGTAGATAAGGCTGAGGAAAGGCGAACAAAGAACATATCTCATTATGTCTTACTTTTTCAGAATCGGGGAAACTCCGAAATTGATGAAGATTATAGGGGAATCCGTTGCTCCCTGTTTGTGGTATGTAGGTAGGGGAGGGAACCTCTTGATGATCATGCACAGTCATTTTTTGGGGGGTTGGGATCTGAACAGAGGAAGGGCGGGTTCGTTTTCCCCCTGTCTGTGTCGATAGCTGAAGTTGAATGAACATCATGTGGTCCCCCAGTCTCATCGCTAAGACCAGCGGTGCTCTCCCTGATAGGAATTCGCTGATCTGGAAAAAAGGAAAAAGTCGTATTGAAATCTTTAGTGCAACCACAATGTCGTCTGCTTATCAGAGTATGTTTGATGTTTTGAATCGCGCCGATGATTTCGAAATGTTTTACGGCTGTTGACCTATCACATTCACGTGTGTCCTCATTTGCGGTCACTCGATCAGTTTGAATTTACATTATGGTATATTGCGGTACTTTGAAGCTTCTCAATTAAACATTCAATTTATAATCGATTATCCTTGGCACATTGATTAGTTTCATTAATAGTTGCCGAGAACTCGTGTGCTGTTGCGCAACTCAACAGAAACGTTACGAGAAATCGTGTAACGTTGCGAAACTCAACACCTGGATGAAAATAGTTTGTAATTGGAAGAATAAGAAATTGCAAAATACATATCTGCGCCAGATTTATTGCAAAATTAAGCCATGTACAGTGACCTATATATGTATAGAATTGAGGTGTCGCAATGGCGGGCTGATAAATATTTTAACAAACCAAATTTAGACATGAAATGCAAACCAAGTCTCGCTCCACCGACAGCATCAGGCATTAGTTAGACACAATATGCAAATTCAAGGTAAATTTCGACATAAAAAGTTCAGCAACTTTAATGTCAAATGAAAATAGAAATGAAACGAAAAAGAAGCTTGTAAGAAACTTGATAGGCGAATCGCTCACGAACATTCACGCAGTATGTAGAGATACGCAGATGTGGCTCGTGTACCGCAGATGGTTGGTGAATTGCTGCGATTGCATAAATCTCAAATATAGGTCCCCTACACTTAAAGTCCCTGAACGCATTGGGTTTCTTCGTCACTTTAGTTGCACAAAGGTTATGCAACTTAAACTGACAGTTATTTAGGTTTACTGCCAACTGAGATTTACTAACCTCTTCCACACTCACCTGTGAATCTGTTAGACTTTCTAAAGCTTGCATAACCCCACTCTCTTTTTTATGAAACTGCAAGATATGAAAATTCAATATCAAATCTGTCAAATATTACGGATGTTAAAATTTTATATAAGATTTTGAGTAGTGCTGAATTCCAATACAGTATATCGAGTCGTCAGGAACCTACCGATAAGCCAGCTTCCATGCTTGGTATAAGTGTCAATGCACTGCCTTCGTGAATATCGTAATCTCTCAGGAAACCATGTTTTATATGCCTAAAATAGAAATATAAAAAATGTACACAAAGTACGTCTTTGTCTCTTGTTTGTTTGGGAAGTTAAGAGCAAAGTTTGTTGTTGTATGTGCGTGTTTTCTTGTTGACATGCTGGAGATATATTCCTATACAGCTTTATGCTGCAAATAAATATCTTTGATGGTCTCAATAGACTATTGAATTTACAATATTAATGCCTCATGAACCTGGTCCATGTATTTGAAACCTTGGCAACAGATTTTGTTTTGGAATGGGTTTTTTTCCCTTATTTGGTGACGAGTGTTAGTATCGTCTACGTTGTCAATTATGATGAAAATTATTGAATATGTGTAACCTTGATTTTGAGAAGATTAGCAATTAATAGCTGAATGTATCGGAGGGAAATTGGGGACCCGCCCAGTCTACAAAGACCGGGGTCGTTAATTAAAAATTGATCATTGGGCCGCTTATGTTTCTGACATATCATACTTATGTGAAGGAGCGAGGTCGAAGAATCAAGTGAACGTGCGTCATGGGCCTGGCATTACACGAAAATGCAATTCAATTACAGAGTAGCTTTATTTATTGGAGGGACAATCAATACACGACAAACCATATTATGCCCCGCACGTAACGTGCATTCATTGACTTTTGGTGTACGGGGTTTTAGGAAGAATTGACGTCATCATAAGTGTAAAAGCCATGTCGGGGAAAATGGATCAAAGATAGTTTTTTTTTTTTTCTCATCTGGAAAAAAACATTTTTCGTTGTTTGCCTCCAACAATCTTATCCTCCTCAATATCTCGCAGGACAACATCCTCCCAGCTCGTGGGAGGATTGTTTTGCATATCGCCATTGATTTCACTGATGGACCTTTTAAGGATACAGAATCTGCATATTAAGAGGTTTTCTTTACTTTGGTCAGTATCCTCTGTAGACATAGAACGCTGCCTTCGCTTGTGGGCGTTTAGTGCGTGCTTCTAAAATCAAGTTCTTAAGAGCGTTTTGGTTTCGTCTTTTATTATTTGGCATGGTTGCAACATTTTTATTTCAGTCGGTATATATGTCTAAGCATACGATATATCAATACAAGTGTTCGCTTCATTTAAATGACATTTGATAAATAATCTAGAACAAAAATTCGCTGGTTTTATTTTGGGAGTCTTTTGTAAGGTGCACCGTTGAATGCTTGGTTAGCGTGCAAAGTCTGACTGCCGTTTATTTAACGAGTGGGCGGAATGAACCTTTGTTTTGGGAGAAACCTACACAATGCTTGCCGATCAGCAACCCTTATTTAAATTCATGTGCTTTCATTTCTCCTTCATATTTTAAACGCGTATTCCATTACCTCAAGTATGCAATACAGAAACTCAGGTGTTGCGCAGACGGCCCGAACTTTTTATGAGGTCATTAATCTTTATACCTTGCTTCCGTATATATAAGGTACGCAAGTTTTGTGTTAAAGAATGTGCGTAGGAGTCTCGTTTTGAAAGCGAAAACATCACTCCTAGTCGAAAAATATTGACTTTCTCCGTTAGTCGAAAATAGTATTCAAATCTAGCTATCTATATACATATTCAACACAATTCCCAATTAAAACCTCGTCAGAATACGAACTCCTGTATGATAAATTTCCGTAACATCAATGCCCAACCTCGTAACATTAATGCCCTACCTCGCGTCTGGTGCAAGCGATTAATCTGGCAATCAAATAATATCGCACCCCTCGTGTATATTTTTCCCTTGTTATTATTTGTTGATCGTTTAAATATGTATGAGGCTGCACTTGCGGTTAAAAGTTCAAACCACAAATATGCTTCGTAGCGTTGTACAGACTTTCCGAATCTGTCTTGCTTCCGTATACTTTGGTGTTTGATAGGGGGAAAAACACGACAAAGGGAAAATGGGTTAGTATGCCTTGGTGCTTAGCGCTGTTTGTTAGTGAAGACGAGCAGTGGAAGTCCCGGAGTTTGACCTTTAGAACAGACGTCATGCTGTTGATTAAATGTCCTTCTTTGTGCAAGATTGGCAATAATCTCCCATAGAACGGGAGCGATTGTATACTCCCCCCGTATCCCAGTACATAAAGTATCGCCTGAATTTAGAATTGGGTCGTAATTGAATCTAGGTATCTAGGAATACGTTTTTCCAAAGAAGGAAACACTTTCGTATTCTGAGAACTCGGCAAAGCCTCTTGATGATTATCAAGGAAAGGGTCTATTGATCTTCATTATCATCTCAGCGATCCATTCTTTTAACAAAATTTCTTGTGTAATGCTGTTATGTTAGATCACTGTTAAAAAGCTCTCTTATATCAGACCTGTCTCTTGTGAGTATTGAAATAACGGAACAATAGCGGTTAGCATGTGGAAATAACCTTGGAGGTTATTGTGTACAAGAATTATTTCGTTTGTCGTATTTAATTTAATGTTCCTAAGGTTTTGTGAGGAAATAAATTGTATTTCCTCGTATATGTGTATCACGTAATTCTGTATTATCGAGAAATGAACTAATTATGACATCAAAATATGTATACATGCATTTGATTTAAAGCGTTTTAATAGCACAATTAAAAGTACGATTATGATTTTTTTTTCCAACAGAAATTTCTGCCGAGATCCATAACTTGACCACACGCTGGCACACGGTAATCGATACATTGATGGAATAGTAAGAAATCCCGAGCGTCTTTACAAACGTAAAGGTGCTTGGTATCGCACGTTATACGAACACGAGCACCCTCTTGGCCAATTGGTTTGAAAGTCGATCGAACATAGCTTCGGACATCTTATGAAAGCGCTAAGGGTCATCTCTGCAATAACTGATGGCAAACTGGGACAGGCAATTCGTGAGGAAGTGTGGGCGACTAACGCGCCGAGAAAGGCTTCGTATCAACTTCTATGAATAATAGTTTTATCTATTTCTCTTCCGGTGACTGATAACCAAGGTCAGAGAGAGAGAGAGAGAGAGAGAGAGAGAGAGAGAGAGAGAGAGAGAGAGAGAGATCTAAATGAAATACCACATAAAGTTTAACCAATCAGATTAAAGGTATATTTATGTTTACCTCTTAAGTGTCAATGTGCATTTTTTAAAGGTTTATTTAACACTCCTCCAAGTTGTACGAGGAAGTACCTTGATACCCTGTTTCAGCGATGGGACATAAGGACTTTGATATCCTGTTTTTTTTTATAGCGAAGGGACACAAGGACCTTGCGGCTGTTCAGTATCGGTCAGTTACTCATCCGAACTATCGTACGATGCGTAGGCTTAAACCGTTGACCTACTGAATACTCTGCTTGACATACATATCATTGTTCTGGTTCTAACACCTCCGCGCTCGGTAATTATCTCATAGCTCGATATACACACAAGATAAACAATTTAACCTCCACTTCAAACGTGGATGTTTAAAATCTTTGTGGTCTAGTTATATTTGTGTAGCGAGAGCTTGTTATACGATTAAGAGAAGGGGATCACGATTTTGGTCTCGGTCGATTAGACGGCTATCATAAAGTCTTATGTCTTGCGTGGGTGCAAGGGTACTGTCAAAATATAATGCACTGCCAATGATTGACGTGTATATAAAAATAGGAAAACTAACAATGGTAGGTGCGTAGGTAACGAAGACGTTTCGTAAGTTTTGCCCCTCCTAATAGAGTTTGCAAAGTTAAAAAAACAGTGGTATGGGGGTAAACGAAGACAAAGAATACATAGGGCAATCGCACATAAACTGTTCATTCTTTGACTTGAAATCAATGCAACTTTATTTTTTAATTGAATAGAGCATTAAATTGTTAATATATTTTAATTTGCTGCACAGTTAATCAGAAGACAGGTCATATTCTGTAAAACTTACTTATTTTGATGAAGAAGTGTAATCCTTTCTCGATGAATGCTAAACATTCGGGATAATGTCCATTTCAGTCCTTGCACAGTTTCATCGTGGGACACCCGGACCTCAAAATTCCCTCCAGTTGCAGGTCGAATAAATATTCTATAAGAGTTCATCTCTGAAAATTCCATGGCACTAATCCTGGAGAGACTGTCCTGATATTCAAGATAAAAAGAATTCCCCCTTTTTTCCAAAGGAATTTATTTTAGTACACAATGCAACGCAGTGCACACTTGATTATGACCTAGTTACCGTTTCTTGCCGGAGGCAGAAAAAAAAAATTAAAAGAGCAAAATGTCCGCAAGACGTGTGCTCTTCTCAATCCCTAGTCTTAAACTGAATTTCCTTCATATAAACAAACGTATATAAACCTGTCTTCCTTCATCGAAAATGGACTCGCCCGTTAAGTGTACTATCAAACGTGGAAACCGCATTCTACGTCAATGAAAGAGAAGTCACGTGTTCCTTTGTTTTTCTCAATGAACACCGCGCTCAGCCAGTAGGAATCGATGCTGAATTCCAGAGTGATGCTGAGTGCGACCATATAGTATTAGTTATTATATGGACTCAAGATTTTTTTTTATTTAAAGTGCAGAGAAGTGTGAAGATATTAAATCTACAGAGAAAATAGATATTGTAGCGTTTGGACTTGCTTGACATCGGTCGCACACCACGTACCCAGTAATTTTATACAATGTTTGGAAATGAGTGTCACAAAGTATTTAATTATTGAAATATTTTGATATTTAGTCGGGCTAATTCACTACAATGATTATTTAGCGCTAGTTCAACTGAAAACAAATATTTATAATTTTCATGGTATGGATGTACAAAGTTAGTCAAGAGTAAAATACTTGCCTGTTTTTGAGCTTCCGTAATCCGATATTTTGGGGTATATAGATTTTGGTATCTCCGCAAAAGCATAACTTTTAAATGGATTTCATATTTTGCATGTGTGTGTTTACGTGTTATTTAAACAATAAAATTTTGTCTTTGTTGGTTTATTCGGGGATGAAGAAAACTAGCATTGCAGAAATAATTCACATAAAAACGCGGGTTATGCAATGCCAGTTTCCTTCATCACCCATTAAATTAACAAAGAAAGCATTTTATTGTTTATATTTTCATGTACAGTATTTTTTAAACATATAAACAAGATTTAAGTACTAAAATATCATTATGTTGATCATTTCGTTACTTTAAACGGAACAGCAAATTCAACCTTTGAACTATGAATCGCTCCATATTTGGTAATGACCATGCGAACGGGTGACACTACAAAACCGGATCCAACTAGTTTGCAACAAACATGCATTTATTGGATGATAAACGCAATGCCAATCTCAAAGGAGATTCAGTGAATGTAAATATTTTGACTTAATTTCCTTGGCGTTTGATTTTCGTTTTAAAAAGTCTTAACTTTGACCATAACCTCTGAACGGTTAGCTAGTACTAGGATTTTCAAATTTCGCTCGTTAAGTTCTTGTGATAAGACTTACTTTTTTTTTCTCGTACCATGACATGACCTTTGAGTTTGCCCGACGGTAGCATCAGCATTTGTTTCTTTTCATTGTTCCTTTGCTAACTTTGCCAAATTCACCAAAATTTACCCTATAGTGACGCTGTCGGAATATGATAGAGACATTGTGAAATACAAGAGAGCCGCCTTCAGATTTTTTCATTGATATGGGCTGATTTCATATCATAGAATATATATTATCGCCAAATTTGATTATGGAACATGCATGTTTGAAGGATAAAAACTTCATTATTGTTGTAAACGCCTGAATATATTTAAGATTGGTACGCATTTTATTCAAATTACCGGTATTGTCCCTTGACACCGCATTGTACAGCGCCCTGTCGACACATGTATGTCATGTCTTAGACACATATTTCGATTTATCTAGTTTATTCCGTTTTGTTTATGCGCACAACTTTAAATTATTTTGCGATTTAAATTAGATAGCGATTATTCAGTGTTATCTGCGTCTAGATCACTTTATTTTTTATTGAGATTTCAAAAAGTACATAGGATCTTATTGTGATATAATATTTTTAATAAATATATTCGTATTTTCCTATAATTAAGAATGAAATTAGTTGCCGTATTTTGATTTACAAATAGTGCTGTATTATTATATACTGTGATTTAGTTAGATTATTTTCAAACCCCCTGTTACAGAATAATATGCACGATTCTACTTGTAACTTGTTCTCTTCGTAGAGAAAATGAATGAAAAGAAGAATGAGCACGATATGGAGAGAGAGAGAGGAGAGAGAGGAGAGAGACGAGGATGAGAGAGAGAGACGAGAGAGAGAGAGAGAGAGAGAGAGAGACGTCTCTTTAGATAGGATCGGGTGTGAACTCAATTTATGAGACAACCACCTCAGCGCGGCATCACATTGCTCATCAACAACCAATCGCGTTGACTCTTCTCTACGACTTCTACGTTTTGTTAAAACAAAAATCATGTATATTTGTACAACATCTGAATTTGCATGGGTACCTTTCAAACATCACATGGAAATGTAAACGATTGTGGTGTAACGCGAAACGGAGAGGCAGACGTTTGCGGTTACTCGGCTCGGCTGCGGACCCGCTGTTTTGTTGTAGAGTGCATTATGCGTCCCTATTTGCGTTCCTATTTGCTGAGCCAACAGAGCAACACGTTTATTGTCCATCAATACAGCTACTGTTTCTCGAAGCAGATTATAAACTTGGTTCTATCTGAATTGTCATGAAATAGATATTTTATCATACCGACAATGAGATTTCAAAAGACGTCACAAGCGATGGGGGAAAGCGCTATTTTTGGATCACATGCCTGGTACATGTATATAATTTCAATACTATTGCCTCAAGGTAAATGATTTAAATTGATAATTGACCTGCAGATCAAATAACCTCTTTATTCACCAATCATTTATACGTAGAAAATAATGGCATGCAAAGATTAGGTAATTGACCCCATATATGTAGAATATGACAACAAAGGTTACCTTGTGTAGAGGTTTTGCAATTGGCTTGCTGGATGTTGTAATATCCGGTATGATTATTTACCTTTATTGTATTCAAGAAAGTAAAGAGGCAATTGTGTACCCATTCTCGCTTAAAAGAGTCTATATGTCTAAATTCACCCGGAAGGCAAGAGAAGACTAAAACTGATATACGAGAGTTGTTTTTAAAACAGCCAATGCCATTTTTCAACACCTACCACTAGGTATATATTAAACAATTCTATCAGTTTCTTGATATATGAATGAATATGACCTTTCCATAAGTATATTTTTGCCTCCTGCTTTGTGGGAAAGGCTTGGAAAATCCACACAATGTACTAACACTAAACAACGATACGTAAGGAATAGATACCCCCACATGATTATAGTTGTTTTGATTGTGACGCTCTAGGGGAGGCGGGGTGTTTTTAGGATGGACAGATCATCGTCATCAAAGGTCGACTTATTTTCTAGCCAATCATGGAAAAATAAGAATCAGTAACATACATCTTGTCTATTTCATTGCCTCAGGTTAGCACAGAGAGTTAAAGTGTGACTACGGACACTTAGTCCGTGACCGAGAGGCTGCAACGGTTTCAATCCCCACCCCACCCCACCCTCTCCTATCGTTCTCTGTACTAAAGACGCACTACTTAGGAATAGGCAGGAAAACGAAAACGGCATGATAAAATTATCTGTCAGTGAAATTTCTCATACCGAGTGAAAACAGTTATGGGGCCCATAATTCAAATATGTCCATCTCTTGTAGGGAAGGGGGTTGTGGGCAAGGAAAAATGACTTCTCTTGAGGAGAAATTGATATACTACTGTACATGTACAGTACACCATGATCCCTTAAACCTTTTCAGAACTAAATTCCGTCTGAAATTCACAGACTTGCGGGAGTGGGTGCAATTTCAATACCTTTTCGGGTATTTATAGTTATAAGAATTTAGATTTTATAGTTAGATGTAAGTTGCTTGTCTCAGATAAAACCATGCAAAAACAGTCCACGGGCACATGTTACCAATCCTTGTGATATTCTTGCATGGAGATTCACCTATGAGTGTTTTCTCCATTTACAAATATTTCATTGATATATCCAGTGGTATCTTTTATACAGCGCCACCTATTCAGCTATTGGTCTCCATTCTAAGCCAAATACAAGCATTTTAAGCTATTTTGATACCCAAAATCTAGATGATAATTGAGAAAGACAACCCAATTCTGAACAGATACAAAAAGTACCTCTTCCATACTATAAATGAAACTAAATATGATGTGAAAATATTTTACCATAATTGAGTACCAACGCCTCTATTAAGGGTACCCTCAACAAAATTGCTGACTCAGCATTTTTTCGCTACATTAAAAGCTATGGATCTTCCAAGGTAGGCCAAATTTGTAAAGTTTCTGATTATTCAGTAAAAGGCCTGTCATATATGGCTTTAAAAAGGTATTGTCAATGATACACGATAAATGAATAATAAAACTCTGTTCAGTCATTTTTAAGACACATTTTTAGCTCACTTGAGCTGAAAGCTGCTCAAGTGAGCTTTTCTGATCGCCTATTGTCCGTCGTCTGTCCGTTCACTTTTCACATTTTCGACTTCTTCTCAAGAACCACTGGGCCAAATTCAACCAAACTTGGTACAAATCATCCTTGGGTGAAGGGGATTAAATGTGTTCAAATAAAGGACCGGGGCCCCTTCAAAGGGGAGATAATCACGAAAATGCAAAATAAGGTAGTGCCATTTAAAAATCTTCTCAAGAACCACTGGGCCAGAAAAGCTGATATGTATATTAAAGCTTCTTGATATAGTGGAAATTCAAGTTTGTTCCAATCATGACCCCCAGGGCTACTTTCGAGACGAGCAAAACCCCCTAACATCTTGCAGCGCCATTTCACGCGGAAAATATATCACAAACAATGCATCAGTTGAGAGTTTTTCTCTCTTTCAAACCAAGCAATTGTCAACAACAAAACGTACCAAGGTATGAGGAAGCTTGTCTTAAATTTAAAAAAAAAAAAGCTTGGCTAGATATTAGACAAGTGAAGAAAATCACCTGACAAGCCGACACGATTAACGGAAATCAACATAATTACCTTACAAGTTATGACAGAAATACACCACCATAGGAAATAGATCTGTATCTGTTACATCGCTAAAACTCGCCTGACTTTTAAGAATTATGATCGACTTCCTCTTTCTGCGTTGTAGTGCTCAACTGAATGCACTCTGTTCAAGTCAGTTGATGGGTTTTTTTTTCTTTCTATTTGTCAGATGAGGGGATCAATGTAGTGAAAAATGAATTTAACTGATATAAGAGTATAACAAATGTCTTTTTTAACCACAGTTTGACACCAATTGTGTGTGTGTAATAAATCCCTATTCTTAAGCAGAGTTTTTGGTACTTGAACAATCCGAGTTGTTTAGTTTTGTAGGTTAAGGTTTCGACTGAAATTTTTTGCCATTTTATTATATCTCCCATAATCTATAATACTCCTGGTAACACCACTGTCGTCGAAATTGTTGATTTATCAGATTTATCAGCCTTTTTTGATTTCAGAATATATGACAAGATATAGAAATGAGCATGAATTATATGATAAGGTCATTAATATTTGCTCATTAATTATATGAATAGCCTTCTAATCTGGAGCTGAAGCTGATAAATCTTACACAAGTAAACATAATTAATTCGTTTTAATTATGGATGGTGTTGATAGAAAGGAACTTTATGACTACTTTGTCCATCCCTGTATTGTTTATCAGCAGCAGTTCCCATGACTGTCATACGGGAAAAGGTCACCATTTGATCAGAAAATTATATGAAAAGGTATACAATTCTCAAATCTAAAATATATGAAAAGGTTGGGGGTCTGCGATGTCAGCGGCACGTTCTTAGCCATAAAATTATTGGATCCCATGAAGATATTCATACACTTACAAGTTACACGTAAAATTAGACATTTGGTGCGATATGGTCCCAGTTCATCGGGTAATGTGTACATGTGTAAATCATGTGACCCGTAGTCCCCTTATACACGTACAACATTAAATCTATGACATTAGGTAGCCCAGGACTGGTCCCCTTAAATATAGATATATAAGTAGAACAGAGGGCACCAGATGCTCCGCACATCACTGTATGATAGGGAATTATATATTAGATATATAATTCCCTATCATACAGTGATTGTGCGGATCTATGGCATCTGGTGCCCTCTGTTCTACTTTCATACAGTAATGTATAGATTGGTTGACCTATAGTCTCCTTAAATACAGATAGTATGTGGGTCTATGACACGAAATGACATCTGATACCCTATCGTACAGTATTGTGTAAATAGACGACATTTGCTGACCCCTGTAGTCCCCTGATATACAATACTGTGTAGATTCAGAACGTTACACTGGTGACATGTGGTCTATTCTGAAACAGCAGAGTTTTACATATTTATATTACTTTAGATAAGCTCCTGTCCCCTCACAAGCAATTATTTTTAAGACTTATAGTAACCTGTAGTTCCCTCTAGGTTACCAATGTCTGTTTTTCAGTTTGTTGGCCTCTGATTCCCTTTCATACAATGTGTTAATCTGTAATATAATTAATCAATGAATTATTATTCTTCTTAGAAAATGTCTCATAATTGCAATGGTGCGTGCAAACAAATTTTTATTTTCTTGCGTTTATCAACATTTTCCAATCCTTTCTTATATTTATATTTTTCATCTACATATATATTTCAAATTTCCCGCCAAACGATTTGATAAAAAGTGATTAACGAAATATCCATGGAACAACACTTATGACATCATATCAGGGGATGCTTACTCCTCCTAGGCACCTGATCCTACCTCTGGTGTGTCCAGGGGTCCGTGTTTGTTCAACTCTTGTTTTTGTATTCTATTTGGGACTTACAAGATTGATCACTGTTCGTTATCTTTGCCTTTATCTTGAAAGGACACGAGGACAAGATTCTGACGTTCAGCCTTTACAGTTGATAGCAGATGCCATAAAAACTCTCTAATGTTACTTATTTGGTTTGTTACTGATTATACCGAAATATTTATATGTCGGGTTGTTCATTTCCACAGAAGGCAAGGCGAAGACTTGTTTCCGTAGACAGTAAGTAACAAACCCAATAAGTTTTGTTTTGTCGAGGACCAAATATAGGCGGCATAGTATGGGGAAAAGTTTAATTTCAGTACTAAAAAAGACGTAACGGTCGCCATTTTGCCATTTATATTTTGCTACTCACCGTCTAAAGAAATTTATACGGCAGTCACATGACAAGTTTCAACTAATAGCAAAGCGACATTGTAGCCCGAGGCAGGCAAATAATGCCTTTTGTTACGGCATTAAAAAGTAAATGTAAATAGTTTGACATAATGTGTTTACTAGTATCTATGATATTAGGTGATCTGTGGTCCCCTCATATACAGGAATACATTTGGAGACAGTGATTAATCTAATAACTCTCATAAAAAAATTACGGTCTACGTCACAAATATAACATGTCAAATTACATTGTACTGTCTGACGTGTTTCATACGGAATGTTGGGTCGTTTATCTGATCACGATATAGAGGTCACGGCATATGTGAACAGGGGGTGCTTACTCCTTATAAGCACCTGATCCCACCTCTGGTGTGTCCAGGGGTCCATATTTGCCGTGCTCATAATTTAGTATTCTTTATTAGGAATTTTGATTTGATTACTGTTCGTTGTCTTCTCATTTTAATTTATTTATAGATTTTATAATATCGGGTGACCTGTGGTCCTTTTTCATTTATCAATATTTTGAATTATGATAAAGGGTGACGTCTAGTTCCTTTTAATGTTGTAATATGGAAATGACCCATTGTTATCTAAGGTCTACAAATTACTGAATGATTGATAACCAGAGGTTAACTAATAAGTGAAATGTTGGAAGATGAAAAACGTTTACAGGCTTTCAATCTAACCCGATAGAACTCCAAACTTTACATGCTCAAGTCCATTTTAAAAGTTCCAGAGAGCAAATTGATTAGCCTTGACCAAAAAGTGTAAACTTTCAAAACCTAGAAGAGCAAACTGCTGTAGGAGCTTTGCCAGATTCATGACCTATTTGGACTTGCCTACAACAGGGGTAAATGTTAGTACAAGCTTGACCATCCCTGTCACCTTTGGCATAAAGCATCAGCTGCGCAAGACTTCTGTCACACATAGCAACATAATGATTCAAAACCTCTTTCTGGAATTCAGGCTTTCGCCATTTCAAGACATTCACCCATGCTGCTGTATTGGATCCCAGATGTGTAAATTAGAGAAGATGGAAGGGACTGTCTGCCCCTTTAAAAGACGAAACAAGTAATTTACAGACTTCAGACATTGATGATTCGATATTCTCACAAAGCACAAAGGAGAGGGCGTTCTACACTTTAAGAACTTGTGCCCAATCCTTTTTTCTGTAACACATTGACAATAAAATATCTTCAATTCAAGAAGGAAAAAATGATCCCTTTATCCTTTACCACCTTCAATACCAAAACGGAAAATATACATATCTGAACCTGCCACTGAGATTGATTTCTAGCCATGGGAAGAGTGCACAGATATATCTGAAAGTTCATTGACATTGGAGTCGAAATAATTCCAGGTTCCCTTGTCTTCTAGATTGACACATGTATTTAGGTGTACCAGCGACTTCAATACCTGTTGAGGTTTCAGTGTGGCCAGGAACATCTTCAGACCAGACAGACGCTGTGTTAATTAATTCATGATTAAATTAAATACTAAACTGTAAAACATTTCGGTACACAACGCCTTGTATCATGTATCTCGATGCTGGTTATATACATGTATTTGTGAGACTGAAAGCAAAGTACATGTCAGTGAAATGTATTTTTATAATCACATTCTCCAAAGTAGTTGAGAGTAATTAATTACACTTTGTAAAACTCAATGTAATTGTAATTGCAAGTGATCGATAGAATTAATAATGTATTTGAAAGTATATAATTACATTTCAAAGTAATTGAACTCAACCCCTTGTGATGGGCTGTTGGAATTTGCGCACGATGTACGAAAGTTGAGGACGATCACATGTTATCCAAAGATGCTAAACTGCAATGTAGGCACCCTAGTTACAGTGTAAGTGAGGGTAGATGGATTAAATCAGGGATGATTACACACATGCTGTTAGTATCACATATTTTCATTTATACCTGATCAAAGACTATAGGCTCACGGCGGGTGTAACCGGTGAACAGGAGATGCTTACTCCTCCTAGGCACCTGATCCTACCTTTGGTGTGTCCAGGGGTCCGTGTTTGCCAAACTCTAGTTTTTGTATTCTATTTGGGACTTACGAGAATGATCACTGTTCGCTATCTACTCCTCGGTGGATATCACTGCTGGTTGATGGTCCGCCCGTTCCCGAGAATATTGTAAGCCCAGTAGTCAGTGTCTTACTACAGGTCTCGATTTCTGAAATGTAGGATTATCTCCCTCATGCAAAGCTCTTCTCATTTACTGGCTATTGGCTTGGTGTTTAGACTTTTATTTTAGGGCTTCTTTTTTATTGTCCTTGGCTAGACAAAATTGTAGGCTTCAAACATTGCTGGTGAGAAATTATTTTTCTAAATGTGTTACACACGGTGCGCTAAAAAATTACATATTTTCATTCATACACAATAGACGAAGAAGAGACGATGGATTTTGTCATAGCGGAACTACAATAATTATGATTGAAACAATAAGCAAAATATTTAGTGAAATTGTGCGAAATCAGTCCCCGAATCACATGTCTGTTAGTAATCATTCACAAATGATGATGTGAAGAAAAACATGTTTTATGAAACATCAGAAACCCCAAAATATGATGTAATTCTTGTAAATGGTAATATGAACGCAAAGATGAGGCATGACAATTCAGAAAGAGACAACAACAGAGATATCTTCTTCCATAACAACATGACGATGGGGGACCTCTATTCCAGCACTAGGAAATACACACTTTGTTATGGCCCTCCCCAAATGACAGGAAAATTAAATTGACCAGAAAGTGGAAAATATCGTTACAAGATGTCAGAGTTAGACGAAGTTATAAAAGGTGACCATTCCCTTGTACAAATTAGAATGATTGAGAATTGAGACAATCGAAAGTGAAGTCTGAAAGAAATGCAAAGAAACTAACTGACAGAAATGTATGAAGGGGCCTCTGTTTGGATTGATTTAACGTTTTCATCCATATGGGGACGTTACCATTGCCGGTGAAGGGCTACAAAATTTAGCCCTATGCTCTGCACTTATGGCCTTTGAGCAGGTAGGGATCTTTATCGTGCCACACTTGCTGCGACACAGGGCCTCGGTTTTTCCGGTTTCATCCGAAGGACCGCCCCATTTACATTTTGTAGTTACCTCTAACGACAAGCAAGCGCCAGGGGTACTGAGGACTTATTCTAACCCGGATCCTCACTGTGTCCTCTGTTTGAAACTGAGAAAAAATAGATTTGCAGCACTTGAAAACATCGGAACTACTGCAGAACAGTGGAATAACACCAGAGGCACATTTAGAGCCACATGTAACACGGAAAGAATGACTGTCTGACAGCACATGGAAACTTGAAAAGAGGGAAAGTTTTTAAAAACAGAAACTGCACCCTATCAAAAGCGAGTCAGGAAAAGAAGAGATCTGATGGCGTTATGTGATGATGAACAAAACGTTTAGAAAGATGCAGGAAACAAGAAAGAACACGGAAAAGCAAAACAGACAGAAATAGCAGAAACAGCATGAAGTAAAGACCCCAGCACTCTACACAACTTCACAAAAGAACTATGTCACGTATGTGGAAAGTTTTTCGGTGAAACCTCCAAGATCAGAGATTTGCTCTTTGTCCAATGGAGAGGACACTGAAAACGTAACAGAAATTTAGATGGAACAATCTAAAGAATTAGATATATATTGTCTACACAAATTAAAAGGAGATCAGAAGATTAGAAAACTAAAGAAGAACAAATCAGCAAGGCCAGATCAAGGCTGAAATGATAAAGAAAATGGGGACATCTACACACTCTCTGTAACAGGATCTTGGAATAGGAGAAGTGCCTGGACAATGGGTAGATGGTATCTTTGTAAAACTTCAAAAGAAAGGGAAGCTAACACAATGCAACGACTGATGAGATATTTGTCCCAGGAAAGATTATACTTGATAGAGTAAAGGGGAAGAGGATTCTATCTTTAGGAAAGAACAGAGTGGGTTAAGGGTGGGTGCATCATTTATTGACAATACACTATATACTCTTCTTACGTAACAGTCTGGAATGGAGATCATCCTTGTAAGTAAACTTTGCTGACTTCGAGAAGACACTTGATAGTATCCACCACATTACGCTCTGGAAAGAAGGGAAAAATTGGAATACCTTAAGAATTATTAAGAAATATATGAAGGGTTCAGTAAGGTATGAAATATCACCATCAGAGTGGTTTCTTGTTACACCAAGTGTACATTTTATATCTCCTGTAAAGAATGCCAAATTAAGAGTAATGCATTCTGGGACCCCAGGACATACCATGTGGAGTCATGTGCCGAGGAGGAGTAAGCTTCCCCTGTCGACCGGTGATATCTGCCATGAGCCAGGTAAACGGGGTAATCGGTGTGTAAAAACGATCTAACAATTGGTAGAAATCAATAAGACCAAATGACATGGTGTATATTGGTAAATTAAATCGTTATAACGACCAAATAATTTGCTACAAGAGGAATGAGACAAGATGGAGATTAAGTTCAACCAAAATAAACCAAATATCATGACAATTCACAATAAGAGTAGTAATAAAATATAAGTCAACAATAAAGATTGAAGCATTCTGGTACTAAGGAAGAGTTGTCAACAAGAATGGAGATATCGAAACGAAATAAACATGATAATTGGAAAAGCAGCATTGATCAACATTCAAAAAGGTGAATAACATTTGGAATTCAGTGAAAACAAAGAACAGTGCTTCTACATGCTGCTGAGACTTTGAGTACGATCAATGAGATAGAAAGTTTGGAGTGCAGACGCATAAAGCAAATGATGGGGATTAGAGGCAAAAATCTGATAATAAACAAGGAAGTGGCAGGAATAACAGGATTAACAGACATTTATTTTGTGTTCTGAAAGATTTATTTTGGTCATGTGCTGGGAGTATAATGAGAAAGCGGTGGTGTATTTATGAATGTTGGGGGCATACAATACAGTACTGTATTTAGACGTACGTTCGGGCTCCCTAGCGTACATATCCATATGCAAATAAATAATAGAATATTCAAATATGAAAATGATTAATTAAAATGATAATTATGAAATTTTCAATGACTTTGATAGTCGTCACTAGGGATGTCAAAATTATCAAAAATTCCATTTTCGAATATTCGGAATAAGTAGTTGGGGATTGATTATATTTAAAAATCTTTGTACGAAATCTCAAATCATGTAATTGTATGGTGGTTTTCCTGATTCAGCATGGGGGCATAGTGGGGATTCAAAGTCCATTGACCATCACATATTGATACGTCGGGAAGTTCTTCTCGAGTACCACACGGTAACAGTTTGTTAAATTAATTTGAAATTATATATTTTCACACACTGATTTGACTACGGACTGTTCTGTTTACCTGATCAAGACTATGGGCTCACGGCGGGTGTGACCGGTCAACAGGGGATGCTTACTTCTCCTAGGCTCCTGATCCCACCCCTGGTGTGTCCACGGGTCCGTGATTGCCCAACTCTTGTTTTTGTATTCTATTTAGGACATACGAGATTGATCTTGCCTTTACATATATCAAATAGTGATAACAGTTTGTTAAATTAATATCAGATGGTGTGCTTTTACTAAACATGAATGTATCTTGAACGTCGTGAAAAGTACTGGTGTCATAACTGACTCGGTGCGTACACTTGTTGTCCCCTAATTCCCTCCAGATAGAATAATATAAGAGGTGTATATTGTCTCTCGTTGGTGTAAAAGGGCCATCGTGTGGAAGGAAACCGGAACCCCTTAAGGATACCCACGTGTCAAAGCGGACAATCGCCATGCCTCTTGCTTACAGTCATCCTTAAACGGTCTATTCTCTTACATCAAGCGAAGGTGAAGGTGGAGAGGGAATTCGTTATTAAGTGACATTGATCTGTATGCACCTGTATTATAAAGTAACTGAACTTATCGGTGCAGGTCAATCACCTCTACATATATTGACAAATCGGTCGGTATAGGTTGTGCAATGCTTGAAATGGCAGTGAATCAATGCGCTATTGAACACAGTGTAAATGTGGAAGGCCATTATTAGTGAAATAATTATTTAGAAATGAGACACCTTTAGGTAGAATAGTTCCAAAAGGTATGAAATGTTAGATGTTGTTTTCATAACAATTTTTCATACATAACTTGTTTTAATTAGCCAAGGAACAAATTTAGTCATTTAACGAGGAGACGGTTGCCAAGAGTACATGTAACTTGTTATATACCAGAAAATAACTCTCGAGAAAAGACCATTAATATCTTAAGATTACGTATATGAAGTTTAAATTTTGTTTGATCAATGAACAACGTGTATTTTGTGTTTATTTCATACTGTTTATACCTGTGACGTAATGGGTGGGTGTATGCACCAAAATTTTGTAAAGGTTAGACCTTGAATAAACAACTCAACAACTGTGAATATTACGTTAAACTTATGATTAAAAGAAAATGGTTGGATCACTGTACCTGTAGTTAGGAAATCATACTATGTTTACAAGAATATTGAGGCTCGACTGCTTAAAAAGGAAATGCGTAGAGAATGATAAATTACAAAGTCACCAGGAAGAAAGACTTACGAGAGATCAAACAATTTTATAATCTATTACTGAGAATCTTAATCCAGAATCAATCAATCCAGCAATATTTTGTTTTATTGTATGTTACATAGTCCTACATGTATACAACTGTGCTTGTTACTGTAGTATATAGATTTTACACTGGAAACATTATGCTGTTCAATATAAATCAACAGTATGGGATTTGCTGTTTTATTATGTCCCTGCCACAAAGTGGTCGGGACATATAGTTTTACCCGGACATTTTTCTGAACCATTTGGGACATTGAACTGATTTTTTGTGTGTAGGTGTATATCAATGCATCTTCGCTAGCCAAGGGTTTTCTGTCCACTGCGCTCCCCATATGGAGTGGACCGAAGCCCCTTGGCTAGCGAAGATCGAGTTTCGTTATAGTTCGTTGATTTTTGGTATATTTGAGTTATGTTTCGGTTCATTGATGTTTGATGGAGTTGTACCCTTTAACTTTGAAAAATTACTGTTATGACCAGTTTTCGAGACTTTTTTCTAAATGCTTTGAGATTATCATATTGAACTGACTTTAATTTGTATGGAGATGTATATTAATGAGTTACAGATCAAGTTTGAGTTGCGTTACTGTTCGTTGATTTTTGATGGAGTTGTGCCCTTTAACTTTGAAAAATGCCTTTTTGTATGCAGATTGCTTATAATATCAGTATTCATGATGCTTCACTAAATGCTTTTGAAGATATTGAACTGATTTTTTATACAGAAAGTTAGTTGACCCTTTGATTTGAAAAATTACTGCCTTCAATTTTAACTTACGAATTTAACTGTAGCATTCGCGTCGCACCGAGACATCTAGTATGGAATTACATTAGTACGCTTTGTTTAAAGGCAAATATAACGAACAGTGATCAATATCGTGGTCGCAAATAGAATACAAAAATAAGAGTTGGCAAACACGGACCCTGGACACACCAGAGGTGGGATCAGGTGCCTAGGATGAGTAAACATCTCGCCCAATGGCAGGCATACTGGCAGACTAAATCATTGTAACGACCATAAAATTTGTGAATGCTGCCTTTAAACGTGACTGTTGAAACCCTTGACAACAACTTGTTCGTAAGTAGCCTGCTCGATTCAAAAACTGATCATATGTGGAACAAGCTCTTGCATAATCGAATAAGTTGTGAGAAGTACAACCATATGCAGGTGATGATGGAATATTGCTAACATTAGTATGGGAAGTTGACGATGGAGAAGCTGAAATTGTCCCGTTTGTCATAAATTTGAGTTGAATAATTTGCCGTTAATGTGTATGTTCAATAAAATAAGCAATTATGAAGCAGACTTAAAACACTGTGGTGTCCTTTATTTCTAGTTTGTTGGGATATATTGAATCGACTTATGAATGAAAATCATTATTATTAATAGATAAAACATCGTCAATATATCGATATGTCGAATTAAAGTCCACCGCTAGAGAAATCTTCTTTTCATATATAGAAACTTTTGGATGAATTGTGCCTCATAAGAATATAAAAACAAGTCAGCTAACAAAGGAGCACAATTCGTGCCCATGGGAATACCAACAGACTGTTGGAAGACCTGATCGCCACACTACAAGATATTGTCAATGAGGAACTTCAGCATTGATTTGATATCAACTTCAGAGTACTTGTGTGTAGAATCAGAGTAGAATTTTACATCTTTTAGTAATTTTTAAAATGGCTGATCACTAGATATGAATATTTCCCCCCAGTTTTGTTGAAGAAGCAACTGTCTATAATGTTAAAAGTAATTTATCGTGCGGAATGGCCGTAAAATAATTCAATTTGCTTCATATATTGTTCTACACTCAGTGTTACGTTCCACACGAATAAATATGCAATGTGAGTTTAGTGACTGAAGGTGTTGCTCTGAGATCAATGGGTGTAGTTGCTAAGACGAAATTTAGAAGTTATAGTGTACTAGTCTTTTTTTTCCTTCTTTTTAGCTTGTCGTGTATTGTGCAATAACTGTGGCTAACTATTTGTCTTTTAATTAGGATAAGTTTAACAAAGACACAGTCTAATTTAAATTTTAAATACCAAATAGTTTACATATAATTATAGGTAAGCTGTATCGCTTTTTAACTAATGAGAGCACTCAGAATTGGGCCATGCAACGCTAATCTTCAAGGTTAACTTAATTATAACACCCGCGCGTGGAATCCTTCGACAAGATAATATATAACATATAATGAATTAATGTACTTGTGTGGTAACCATTGAGCGAATTATATTGCATGTCGTGTAAACCCTGAACTTTGCAATTTCGAGGAAAGAGCCCTCATGAACAGTAATTAAATTGCCAGTTGATTTTCTTCTTTTAATTGGATGTCGTTCACATTTGAATATGTACTTCAACCTTGAGCGTCTGCATGTTTATAGATATGTGTCACGAGGGCTTTAGGTTTGCTCGACTTCAACAAGGAAGACACTGAGCATTGATCATATGAGGGTTATTTTCTCGTTCATACATGTAATAATCATTATTTGTTTTAAGTAGAATTGTTCGTGATGAAAGGCTGTTTGACACAGCGTCCGTTTGATTCAGTCAAACATCCTGTTTTCTGTAAGAACATTGGTTGCGCTTACATATGTGTATTACCAATACTTATCCAGTCGTTTGTTCAGTTTAAGTACATTTTCCGACGCACGGCGGGGAGATGCGTCACACTGTTCGTGGTACGTGTTTGGTGTGACTTTTATCCCTTTGTACGCACAAAAACAACTCACCCACTGTGGAGCGTTTCACATGTAGCGAAGGCGGGTGCTTGTATGGAGCTTTACATTGTGCGAGGCGGGTGCTGTATGGAGCGTTTCACATGTAGCGAGGCGGTGCTGTCACACAAGGTTGAGAGAAAGGGTGGGGACAATGCTGTTATTGTTGTGGTATCTATCTACAGGATAATAATTATCAGTGTTCAAAAGAAATGCTTTACAATTATAAAGTACAAGCTAAAACTGACTGTAACATTATTGGAAAACAAAACAAATTGTTATTGAATATATACATATAATTCCATTGAATCGGAGTGAATCTGCAGCAATAAACCTGTCAAATTAGCAGAAAATGTCCATTCATGAATTATTGTCGTCCTGAAAATAATATATGTTTGTTAGATCTCCGATGTACATAGAAAATGCGGATGAGAAGCACTGCGCTAGTGTCTTATTCAATATGCCGGACAGTGAAACTGAAATAGATCAACATCGGGGGTCGATGGAATGAAAGAAAAGGTGAAAATAACGAACAGCGAACAATCTCTGTAATCCTAAAAGGAATAATAATGTGGGGCAAATACACCAAAAGTGAGATCAAGGATTTAGGACGAGTAAGCATCCCCTGTCGACCGGTCACACCCGCCGCGAGCCCTACCAACAGAATGATCCGCAGTGTGTATAGAACGGTTTAATAACATTTGGTATAAAAACAAGTCGGATAGCATTTGACCCTATGATTCAAAGCAATACCAGCGGTAACTGACGGTAAAACGAATTTTAAAAAGAACTAATAAAGTGACATATTTGTGATTGAGTATTATATATTTTCGTTGAGTCAAGGTGGATCTGAAGCAATAAACCCGTCAAATCTGCAGAAAATGTCGATTCGTGAATTATAGTCTTCAGACAGTAATATTCTCGTTCCCAATCTCCGATATGCAAAAATTAACGTCGGAGGTCACCAGTTCGGAATAATGCGGGAGAGAGACTACGCATGTGTCAGGTTTTTGAAGAATTTAACACGCCAATTTAAAAGAAAATTCATCATCAAAATTTTATTTGCGTGGCACATTTGCGTAATTATTACTTTCTTATACATATACATGTAGTACATCTTGTCATTCATGACGTGATGCGATATTTTAAATCAAACGAAATTTGCAGTAACGTCAGTTTCCATCTTTGCATGACCTTAATCTCGGCAATCCGATTATGTTCGGCAATCATCGTTCCTGTGTCAGAGTATGACGATTGGGGCTATGACGGTTTTTACAAAACACTAATTGTAGGTATGGTCGCAATAAATTTTGCTGAATTTTTCATGAAATCTTAAGTATTATTATATTAGTTATATCGGAGGGTGTTTACTGGATAATTGAAAAATACCGCCAGTTACGGCCTATATTGCTTTAAACGAAATTGTTCAAACCCTTGTAACATTAACTGCCTGTCAGTAGCCTGCCTCGATTTAAAAACTGATCATACGCAGAACAAGCTCTTGCGTATCGAATCAGTTGAGAAACATAAACACTAATGCAGGTGGTAAAGGAATATCGCTATATAGTATATATATGGGAAATTGACGAAGAAAGAGTTGAAGTCATTTCGTTTGCCATACAGTTGAGTCGTTACTAGTAGTTTGACGTTAACATCTATGTTCAATAAAATATCTTAAAGGGGCATCTACACGTTCTGAGCTAAAAAAAAAAAAAAATATATAAGAATTAAAGTTTTATTTTTCCATTTTATTGTTACGGTTCTCACTCACCTAATATCATGCAGGGTATCACGTGATCCTATATTCCTATATTTTTTCAGGGTTTTGCCATATTTCTTATATTATACCGAAATTTCCTAAATATTGACAAAATATCATATATTTTTTTTTTCAAAAGTAGAAGAAAAAAGGTTTCTTTATACATTTCCAATGTATGTTATTTTGATATTGAAGAGTATTTTAACTTGAAGATAGGGCTATAGAAGGTGTTCATGCTTATACTTATTGCCTATAGTATTAATCTAGCCTTATATATATAGCAATGTTCTTGAAGTATTCAATTCTAGCACAAAAATTTGATATGACTTTTAGTATAATTTGAATGTATCTGGCAATCTAACTGTCGATCAGCACGTAATTTCATACCACATGTATATGATCTTTTAGACTAATTAACAAATATATTTATATCTCGGGTACATGACTTTAAAAATGTAACAAATATGGGCCTAGAACCGTGACATAGAACACCTTTTCTTTTATTTGATTCTATACTTCATTTAGATTCTATCTGTTAATCTTTCTTGTGCATATCTTTCGAGTTATTTGATTATGTCCGAGTTCACAATTTTTTTTGTAATTGTTAACTGTATATTGTATATATATAGGAACATGTATTATACGCATTCGGCATTGAACATTTTGTAATATTATTAATATGATTTGAGTAAAAGGGAGGTGTGATATGGCTAAAGGGGAGGAGGGGGACCATACATATAGGTTTAAATTCGTGAAAAATACCATAATAATTCGGCATTAATAAAAAAAAATAGTATACATGTATATACCCTATATTTTTGATTGGAAAAATCCTATTTTCCTATATAGTTTTGGTAAAAAATGGCTTGACATCCTGAATATGTAACAATATCCCAAAGATTCAATTGAATCAGATGTAAACTTTTGGGGTTATTATTGTCCGGAAACCTCATATATTCTTAAATTACTGCGGTTCATGTAGTTAGTACTTTTAAATAACCAAAATCCAAAACAATTTGTATGACCTTTAAAATCAGCTTGCTTATTAATGTAATTATGATAAAAATTATAAATGTCAACACTAATTAATATTTCATAAGCAGTGATTATGTTACTTTTTATAGATTTGGTAGCAGTCTGCCTTCTCTCGACGCCAGAAATTCATTTAAAGGCTTGTTAAAGCATCTTGTATACAAGGAGTATAAAATGTCATCATCAGAAAAGAGTTATATACAAGCTTCCCATTTTCTTATGTCTGAGGCGTTTTTGTGTTTCTTCCTGAATGATAAAAAGGTTATTAGGAACGGGTATTTCTTTTAGGTTAAGAAAAATCTTCAGACTTGTCTTCAAACTTGTATGTCTTCACTGATCTATTGATCGATTGTATAATGTTTAACGTCCCGCTTGAGAATTTTTCACTCATATGGAGACGTCACCAGTTGCAAAAGTTAGGCTTATGGTCTTTGAGCAGTGAGGGATCTTTATCGTGCCATACCTGCATGCTGTGACATGGAACCTCGGTTTTTGCGTTGCCACCAGAAGGACCGCCCCATTAGTCTCCTCTTACGACAAGCAAGGTAATACTGAGGACCTATTCTAACCCGGATCTACACGGGGTCCGAGGAATCTAAATTAAATAAGTAGGACCAATGTTAAACTGAACACTTTACTGTTGGTCAGAGAAGAAATTTAAGATAGGGTGATAACTTGATGTGGTACATGTAATATAGGTGCACCTACAGACGCACTGGATGCCTTGCAGTACTCATAAATATACTCAAGTACAGTACATTATTTATTTTTAATGATTGAATGATTACTAAGTATTTGTAGTCGTTTTCGTTTCTCACATTGTGACGTCACCATTGCCACGTGAGGCTCAAACTTTAGTACCTTATGCTTACACTCATGGCTTTAGCAGTGAGGGTCTTTTTGGTGCTCACACAATTGCTGCGACACGGGACTCCGTTTTAAGGTCATACCGAAAGACCCGTGATCTCACTTCTAAATTCCGAGCTCTTGGCGAAGGAGCAATCACTACCTATTTTAACGTCTTGGGTTTGACCGGCTGGTGCGAGCACGGGGCTCGAACGTACACCTCCTGATCACGAGGTGCGAGCTCTACCACTGCGCGACCGGTTTTCAATATATGCTTATTTTCCCATTTTGTCAGGAGAAGGAGGTAACAACATGTACGTCTAATTTCGTATCAGTTCCTAGAAATATTCTGAAGTGGTAGGCTTAGCCTGACGGTAAATGGTTAATGCTTGTCCCCAACGATCTCGAACTTTCGCGCCAAGTTTATTACGTCATATTGCGAAGGACTTTTTTGTAGTCAAATAAAAAAAAAATATCTTTATAAATTTACCAAATTACTTTTTTAGTTAAATATGATATTTCTCTTGATATCTCGTTTCGCTTAAAAAATAATTCTCTTTATTAATGGGGCATTTCTTTCAGAGAAAGATATATATTTCATATTTGAATACTATTAGTAAAAGGTAAGACGCCTTAAAGGGACATGGACACGTTTTGAACTAAAAATGATCAAATTTTAGATTGCCAATTTTGATGTTTAAAATGCTTAATCAAGTTATTTCTATTGGTCAGCAATAATTTGAAAGTCAGTTGCTGTGAGTTACAAGCTACATGTACAAGTACATCGCTCACAAATCTTTCGCTATTGTAAACAAGGCTCGAACCTTGTTTACGTTTACAAAAAGTTGCTTCGCTACAAAATATCATGCTTAAAACAATATGATATGTGAGAAACACTAACACTGTTTAATTGTGTTTAGAATGAACTTCTAATTTTAAAAAAAAATCTGCTTTAAATGGAACGTTTAGTTGCATATTCAATATAGTAAGCAAAATCATGGCTCGGGCCTTGTTTACATTACAAAGAATTTAAGTGCTGTATCTCACTAGAAAGTCAACAGATGACGTTAAAATAGAAATACCTTAGTTAAACAATTGGCAATCCAAATTTGAACATTTTTAGTTCAAAACGTCCATGCCACTTTTAAACTGGCAAGCTTAATTGGCAATGGCTAAGTTATTATTTTGTATTTTTTATCTAATTTTTTTTAAAAATGAAATAATTCCAATTTCAAAAGGCGACGTCGGTAGATGACTAGATGAATGATGTTACATGCTATTGAAATCATTGATGCATGAAATGTATCATCTCCTTCGCAGCCAAAAAATCGTATGCGCGGCTTTATATACGTGGTTACTCTCCTAAAGGTCATCTTTTAAGGAGGTATACTGGCTGACTTCCTTATAAATACAAAAATCAGCAAGATTTGAATTATTGTTTTAGATTTAGTTGCCTACCCGGGTTCTGTAACTCAATCGGTTAATGAGTCGTCTGTTTATGCGTAGATCAGAGGTTCAAATTCAACAAGGTTCTGGGAAAAAAAAATCAGATTACTTTTTACTAAAACTGCATTTTATGACCAAATCAAGCAACTTTGAAAAATTTCAATTTCAAAATGTTACCATACCTATTCTCCACTTTTCATCCTCTGGTGTGTTAATCCTCCTTAAATTTCTTTTCATCTTACCGAAGTGAAATGCTTAATCAAATTTATTTAGGACACATTTTGGGACGCTTTTTCCTACTCATCTGATGACCTACATTTTGTGCTTCATTGACTCTGGGTAGGGACAGCATTCAGGCTTGTTCTCACGTTATGGCGGGCGTTACCATGGTTACGGTATGTGGAATGCAAACCTCATTTGTTCATTTTGGGATGGTAGTTCCAAATCAGGATCCGAATGCTGACCTGTATTTTCTGCCGAATGCCTGAACCTGTATTTTCGCTGCCGAATGCTGACCTGTATTTTCTGCCTCTGAAATTCTGAAAAAATGCAGCATTAAGCCGTGTTCTCACCGTAGTTCTTACAATATGGCAATTTAAAAGAAAATATCAAACCTGCTCATGAATACGACATATTTTGGAATGCCTCTTCCAGTTTTTGGTTCGGATGCTACATCTAGCTTATATCTCTGTCTTCCTTACCTATTGATGCGTGGACTACCAACCTATCTTGTTCATCCGTGGTTTTTTTTGGGTTTTTTTTTGGGGGGGGTGCTTTTCTGATTCTGTATCTGACCTAGATTTTATGCTTCAGTGGCTTTAGTTAGAAACTGTGTTTAGAAATGTTCTCTCTTATTTTCTACTTCAGTTTACTGTTTAGAATAGCGTTTAGGTATTTTCCTAGCCTTGTCTATTCTGTATGTGCTTAGTTTGATTCGTGTTGCCATAGGATTTTATCGATATATCAACACATATTTAGAATACTTCATGGACAGACGGAATGGAATAATGTAATTCTGATATGAGTGATTTACAATGGCTACATTAAAGATACGGTGTTCAAATTCATGTATAGGTTGTAGTAGTAAACTCGGTATACCAGGTGCGCGTCACGACAGGACAGCTTTAAGGTAATCCATGTAGAGCAAAGGAAAACTGAATCTAGTTAAAAAAGAAAACAGTGCCCCAGAATGAAGACTTCTAATGTAGACAGTTATGTGTACTTTTACTTGATTAATGCTAATTCTACTCTTTTAATTTCAAAGATCATCGTCGTATTTAAATAGATATTCTCCTGCTACGATTGTCTAAATCTGGCATTTCTCTAGATTGATCACGACCACCCTTTTTTAAGCCCATTTCTTGCAACGTAGTTGCATGTTAAGATTTCCGTTTAATTAAAATGGGGACAATCCTGCAGAAGAAAGGTTCCACGATTTCCTTCTTTTTTTTTTATTTCTTCATTTTCTTTTACTCACTTGTCGTTTGCACGGACCGTAGTCAGTAAATAATTCAATTTCCCTCGTCACTGAGTTATGGATAATTATGAGATTTATTCGCAGACATAGGTAACGATAATGACTTTTCGAGAGTGGTTATCGTTCAATTATTATCAGTCACGATTAGCGCCAATCAGGAGTGTGTAGTGGCGTCGACGCAAGTGTGACAATTATAACTTACAGAATCCTACACACTAAGGGTGCTTAGCCTCCATTTTTCGCCATTGTAAGGACTTTGTGACGTAGATTGTTGCGTCACACGTATAACTGAAGTGAATGAGAAGTTTAGATTGCTTGCTTTTAAATCTATTTTGATGATTTTTTAAAAAGCAAATTGATAGTCGGGTGTTAAGTTTGACTACTCATTATTTTGCAGTTAATGGGCTTTAAATGCGAATTCTTTGGCAGCGTGTTTAACCGCTTTAAAAAAAAAAACCATGTGACAGATCAACTATTTTATTGGTGTAGTACCGTGACATTGATATTCAATTGAATTTATTTCAGTTTTAGTCCTATTATAAATTGGATGAACTTGACAAGTTTTGAAACGATAAATGCTGTGATAATTAACAAATACACTATTAGCGAAATAGATAAATGAATAAAATGAATTCAAATATCAATCGTAAATATAATTGCTGAAATTTTGCTGATTCTACTGGCAGCCGACTTTGATGTACATGCGACGCCTTTTGCATCGAAGGACGTACTACGGACAGCGAGACTTGAGGAAAGTTTGCTTAAATCTAAATTGGGTGTTTTTAAAAGATTTATCGATGAAATGATCTATAGACATCATCAATTTTACTGATTTGAAATCGAGTTACTACTGGAACACCAGTGTACGCTGCGATCACGTGATTTCCAATTTTTTTTTAGCCCTTGATACTTCCGGTGCAGATGACAGTCATGCAGATTATTGTGCTGTCGAGAGATGCCATGCTGATCCACGAAAAAGGGGGAAATATGGCAGACTTAAATTTCTCCGCTTTTTCAAAACAGAAGAAAGATATACCAAGATCTGTTCTGCACAGTGTATACATTCTGCCTTAGATACCGAAAAAAAGGAGACCCATGTGTTATATCAAAAATTTTAATTTTTCAAACACAAAGTCCTTGAATTAAATTTTTTTTTTTTAGAAAGTTGGGGTAAAAATTGTCATTCATTAAGCTGTAGTATTTCTACTGAAAAAAGAATTGAATTTTTTCCCTTTATGTTTATATTCTATTTTCATTCCTGCCAGATTCTTCGCCGTTGAAATAGATGTACTACATGCATATTTACATGTATCATGTTCTTCAACAAGACAGTGTGAGTGCATACATTTATCATCGCTTCCACTAATCTAAAAGAAAACATACATTGTACATGTACCTCACCAATATCCTAATTAATGATTTGTGTGTGTCTGTCTGTCTGTCTGTCTGTGTGTGTGTTTTGTTCCGTGTTCCATCTGCTAATTTAGCTTGAATTTCATCCCCAGTCGTATCATATGTGTATTTCATTATAAATACGACAGAAAACGATTATTCAATTTAGCGCCATATGACGTCACGGGGCAACAGTCTTCCTTAAAGTTCACGGTCCACCTTTCATAATGCTGAACTATTTTCTCGAAAGGAAAGATATAAGGACTGTTTAGTAGGGGTATAACAATGTTGGTTTCTGATTTAATATATTGAACTGAGAAAATTTGTATCAATGTTGCAACCTCGCTCTTTGTACGTGCTCTGTTGATACGTTTCTATAGGCTCAATATAACCTCATCAAAAGATGGAGTAAATTTTTGTATATGAAACAAATGTCTTTTTCTGAAGAACTTAAATCTCCACTAAATGTACAGCATATTTAGTAACCTTAGATACAATCATTAACGTGGTATTCGCTTGCATTATGGAATGAAGATATATGTATAACATTATATATAACTATGTGACATTTTCGTAGAAACTAATGTAGGTTCAGTGATATTTATTTTTAGGAAGGGGAATATGAATAAATGGCAATCCACAAATGTAGGCATGCAGACAGAGTATGCAGTGGATTTCCTAAATAAAAGTTATCGATCACTAGAAGACGTTATATTTTTAAAGAGAACATACGCCATTTCAAACACAAGGAAGTTGTGTACATTGATTTGATTAGATTTTAGTTTTTTTTTCACGTGGATCTTTAAATGTGACATGCTTTTAGGACTTTACTCTTATATAATTGAATATAAAGGAGAATCCGGTTTGAATATTTATTGGTTCTTTCGTTATTCAATGAACGATGCACCCCATTCTTCCATCTTTTAAAATAACTTATGTAACCTCCAAGGAACAGACCTTTGAAACATACTGACACATGGGATTTCCGATCCCCGAAATGTGTATGTTTTTTTTAATACAAAATATTGAACTTTTTTTTCAAATGTCATTTCATTGTTCGGTAACTCAGGACAGGGAGTATAATAACCCCCCCCCCCCCCCCCCCCGTTTATTAAAAAGAGCAAGTTACATAATTATACAACAATAGAAATCTTTTGGTCATTTATTTTCAAGAATTTAAACGATTTTATGATTGACGTGTTGATGTTTATTCATTTACCGACGTTCGTGTTTTGAAGTTGATATGAAATTAGCCTGTTCGAACAAAACACTTATACATACTTTGAAATACACTTTATAAACGATCATATATTTTTCATCACCACCTATAAACGAGTGCAATCCCTTTCTATATTAGTGGGTTTTTTCCCCACTTGTCATAATGATGCTATCCATTTTGGGCTTCTTCTTTTTTTCGGTGTCTTTTTTCCCCATTGTTTGTTACTTTATGTTTTATCAGCTGTCAATGGTCCTGAATTGACTAATAAATCTTATCTTGTACTATTTTATAGTGGAAAACAATCAGCTGTATTTGACATTGTAATGGTGCATTTTTTCCCTTTGCGAGGGTGAGACTTCGCACCAAAAGACAGATGAATATTAGTTGTGATTATTGGCTCGTTGACATTTAGGATATAATGAAAACATCGATACGAAACGTGATGATTCTCTCTCTCTCTCTCTCTCTCTTCTTCGTCCTCTTCTCCTCTTTCTACTCTCTCTCTCTCTCTCTCTCTCTCTCTCCTCCTCCTCTCTCTCTCTCTCTCTCTCTCGAAAATACGTAAAAGTGCGCTCTGTCGTGGGGGTATTGTAATGGAATTGAAATATAGGTGGGACCCACTGACTGCCTACACCTGTCTGTATAGTCTGCATAATTCTGACTTATAGTCATTAAGACCACCCCGAGGCAAATTGGAAGAACAACGTCACTCTGACATTCAATAGGCGATAGTATTAGAATTCCTCTTGAAGAAAACGAAATGCATGTCAAATAAAATCCGGAAAACGTCAGAGGAACTATATTTTTTACGTTTTCATAATCTGTTATATAGTATAATCAAAACATGAATTTGCAGTTGTTTTTAAGTATTGTGGTATTCCTTCTATCCAGATTGCAATTTCGCTCATCAAAGTGTCCCATAAAGATCTCAAGAACGCTTGTACATCGGCGGATAATGCATTGTTTAACGAGGGATTGCACGGTTAAGGACCGTAAAGACCAGTTTATTTTCAATGATAAATATTCATTTTAAAGTTTAGGGAAAAATGAAGAATGGTTGTTGAAATATTTAAATTGATTTTAAATTTTGGCATTATATAAAAACAGATCGATCCCATTTCGCCTTGGATATGATTTTTATCAATATGAAAAGTACTGATACTTTGGCTTACTTCGTGTCGTGATATCCATTTCATTTCTCACGCGCAATAAATATGAACACAGTAAAGCTAGCCCGTCTTACGAACACCCACATCTTGTTTTTATAATGATCTAATTCTTGACTGGTTTGAATGGAAACGGTATTTTTAAATACTTGATACACGAACATAACGCCCTTGGGGCATACCATCACAAAAAAGAAATTGCTCGAGGTTATTCGAGGATTGTTTTAAAATTTACATAGTGATTGTTTTCTATAAGTACATAAAGTTGAAAACTTATGAAATTTGATAATTCTGTTCATGGTACGCAATGGTGTCTGTCAAATTGTTCCTCAAAGGTCAACAATTTATAAAACAAATTGTGTGTATTTTTAGAAATTGAAATTAGGTACCTGTTACTGACTAGTAGTATCTTCAACAGAGATAAGTATTAAAGGGGCATGGACACGTTTTTAACTAAAAATGTTCAAATTTTAGATTGCCAATTTTAATGTTTACAATGCTTGACTAAGGCATTTCTAATGGTCAGGAAAAATGTTAACGTCATCTATTGACTTCCAAGTGAGATACAGCACAATTAAACAGTGTCTAGTGTTTCTCATATCCCATATTGTTTAAAACATGATATTTTTTACGAAGCAATCTTTTTGTAAGCATAAACAAGGCTCGAGCCTTGTTTACATAGCGAAGATATGTGAGCGCTGTATCTTACTTGTAACTCAACAACTGACTTTCAAATTTTTGCTGACCACTAGAAATAACTTGATTAAGTATTTTAAACATCAAAATTGGCAATCTAAAATTTGAACATTTTTAGTTCAAAACGTGTCCATGTCCCTTTAAAGGAGAGAGAGAAGAGAGACGATCTATACGCTAATTATAATTCTATGTAATGGTAATTCTTAAAAGTACTCTAATAGCGATTGCTGATTTTTATATGCGGATTTTATCTTTGTGAGAAATAGCGAGCTCAGTAAAAAATCACGTTTCGCCAAATTTCATTTAAATTACCAAATTATATATATCAATTTTGCTTGCTTCCATACGTACCAAGCAAGTCTCGCAAAAATTAATACTTTTAATAATAATAATATTTCACATCTGCAGTGAAAAATGAGATGGTGGTTATACGAGAACCTATGATAATAGTTTAGCTGTCAGACCGTGAAGTCCCATGGATCCCTAAACTAAGTTATACATCTTATACCTATCAAATATGGTAAATTAATTAATTTCTGTTATAAAATTTAATATGTTTTTCCCACACTAGTTGAACTATTTGCGGTCAGACGATTAATTTTAAATAAAAAAAAAAAATGTTCTTAGCCCTTACTCGAATGCCATCCAGAAAGGTCATATTGCTACTAATTTTGGTACATTAGAAAACTGTGGGTCTCGTTTGCATCATAATTAAGAGACGCATCTGACCGATCTTAGTTTATCGTCTATTTGTCGTCGACTAGAGAGAGAGAGAGAGAGAGAGAGAGAGAGAGAAGAGAGAGAGAGAGTCCACTTGCAATTGACACACAATATTCATTCTTGAAATGAATTCAATGTCTTTTTAAATGAACATGAGTTATGGGGCTTTAAAAATAATGCCCGTAACTCCTGACAAATGCGTTTCACAAACACCTATTATGTTTATATTTAGTAAGTTATTGATGTCGTAAGCTTACAAGTGTCAAGTTCTCGTCTTGTCCCTCTCTGACATTTCCTACCAGAAAGCAACTTGCAAGTGACGTCAGTTTCACGTAGTTTGATTCACCCATTTACTTCTTTTTTTCGTCTACTTCTTTACAATGATAAAACAGTGTTAGTGCGAATGTGCGTTGCGTAAAGTTGTGTTAGCGTGCAGGCGTGTCGCGGACGCACTTTAATGCTTTTGCAAATGGTCCTATCCGGACACCATACGTACCCCTTCATGAATAGCTAAACTCTCTATAGATGTCCAAAAACACTAAAAATATACTCGTCTCATTTTGTAAAGGCTCATTAGTTTCAGTCTGCTTACTTCTCCACCAGGGCTTCACACAGGTACCACTGGGGACCTCAAGACAGCCCC
>CAJDSM010000077.1:6077-38213 GCA_903981925.1 Ostrea lurida
TTACAGACACACCCCATTCAAATAGAACAATCAAAAAGAAGACTCTGCATGTTAATCCAAATGCATATTAGCGAGGAAATACGTTTATGATTGCCTGGCTATTAGGCATACTTAAAAAGCTATGAATATACTATACGTACTGCAAGCGGATGTATATTAATTAACTTCTATCCTGGATGTCTGTTAAATAGAGTTTATTACAATCCTCGAGCATGGTAAACCTATTTACTCTGATTAAAAAAGTCTGGAAACTTTCAGGTATAACCTTTGAGATAATTTTTTTTTCACAAAAACTACAGGAATACCTATTCCCATTGCAGTTTGTGCATATTTTTTGCTTAGCTATATTGCTATTGCTGGTTTTTCTTCAAGTATCTCGCTTTTATTATATGGAAGGAACTACTTACTTTAAAATGAGGGCATTCAATTCGTGCATGCATTATGATCTGGGAAAAAGTCCTCTGCACAACATAAAATAGAGCTAATCACTATCTATACATATATCTTGTCCCCGGTTGTTGGTTCAACACAATCTACGGTGTACCGAACCGCAAATGAAAGTGTCCTTGCGGTAAACAAGTAATACGTCCTCATGGATAACCTTACATGTACATTAGGTAATGCTAACGCGTTATATTCATAATACCAGAGTATGATAATGATTGGAAAAATAGACCTATTCAGATGGGAAAACTTCAACCGATATGTGGCTAAAGGACCAGAAGACTCGCAGGATCAACATCATCAACGTTGTTATCTGATTACAGCTAGAGTTCTATATTTCACTGTGTAAGCAGGTAAGGCCAGGAAATGTTAAAGGGGCTGAATTTCACATTATTTTTCTTCATTTTTTGATGTTAAACTTTAAAATTATACTCTCATCTTAAAGATTAAAATGTGGACTTTCTGAAATGCAAAGATAAGAGCATGTATTTCAAAGCTTTAATCGCTATGTTTTGTATTTTTATATGTTGTAATTAAAGCAATCTAAAGTTTGGTACAAGTCCAAATTATATCGGTGTTAAATGGCATACTTTACCACTAAAAAATACTTGAAGTATGTAAGTACATTAGATAGCCATCCATTTTCGAAATAAATGTGTAAACAATAATATACATGATATCCTCAGGTTTTGGTTACCTGCTACCACCCTTTCCTTCTTGCGTGTCTACAGGGGCACATAATGGCATCCACAGACTGTCTCATCTGTTCTTGTGCTACGCTGCGCCAGCCTTAGCCCCCCCCCCCTCCCCCCGCGTTCTCTATCCTCCGATGATCCGCTCTTTCTCCACGTTCGTCTCCAGGTGGTCCTTGGCCGTCCCTTCTTTCTTTTGCCTTTCTGTGTGCAGTGCAGTGCATGTTACAGTCACTCGCTGCATTCTTGTCGCAGGGTGTGCCCAAACAACTTCCATTCTCCTGTTTTCTTTACTCCAGTGGCCCTCATCGTCTACACTTTGGAGCATCCTCTTCTGTTAGAGTAATGTGTTTCTTTGTCATCTATTCTTGAGATGCGTAATTAGGTCGATTTGATTCTGGAAAAGGTGTTTGGTCCATCTATTACTCCTCTATCATCTTTCCAGGTTTTTAGTACGGTACCATTACGTTCTTGTATAGCTTGATTTATGGTGCTGTCGTCCTGAAGTTAGTGTTCCATATCTCGTTTCAGTCTGACAAAGATGCTCATTGCTTTTTGCTAACTTGCTTCCATTTCGTGTCTTGTAACTACGCCCCCCTTTCCCTTGTTGATACAGTTTGCACCAAGGTTCATACGAAACTTTTCAAACATCTTCCAGTTCTTCTTCACCAATTTTGATCTTTTCTGCTTTGATTTGCACATCTCATGATCTTTTTTGCTCTTGTTAATCTTTAGAACTCCAGCTCTTACTTGCAATTTTCAACTGAAGCTTGTCTTCGGTTTTGCTTGGCATCTGTTGGTCTTGATGGAACATCAACGCAATGTCATCAGCAACGTCAAGTCATCCAGGCTTTGGTAGTAAAAGTTCCAACCTGATGTCAATTCTCCTCCAACCTTCCTATATGCGTTCGATCCATTAGGAAGAGGAACCTGACATGTGTCAAGCCCTGCTTCACCCCAGTCTTGATGCCAAACCAACTAATTGCCTACTTCTTGCGTCTACTAACAGTACACTTGAATCCATCATAGAAGATCTTCACTATGTTCACTATTTTTCCAGGCATTCTAAGACTGCTAAGGATTGTCCATTAAACTGCCTCTATGACTTGAATCAAACGCTGTTTCAAAAACAATAAAGTTGAGATAAAGCGTTGCTGTCACTCGTTAAACTTGCTCTGATGATGTTCTAGGATAAATATATTTGTCCTGTGTTCCTCTTCGCTACGGTGCCTACTTGTGCCTTCCTGAGTCTTTGTCAATCCTTTTTCGCTTGATCCTGTCACAACTGTGCGACCCTAACACTTGCTCACTACTGCAGAAGGGTGATTGCTTCTCAAGTTGCCTTTCCTGGGTAGTTTCCACTATTAGTCCTTTTGCTTCCAGTTTTGATGGAGTTGCCTGCATTTCCCTACATACAAAGAGTTTCTCCTAATCTTTCCCGCTGTAAAGGGATATCTGTATTTTAGAAGTTCTGCTTGTATCCATTCAATACCTTGGTGGTTTGTTATTTTTAAGCCGCCCCTTGATTTCAATCATGCTCGGTTCATCTGGATTGTGTTGAACTCACTCACCGGATTGTATGGTCAGGCCGGTTTGAGCTTTCTGCAAAGTGTTTCTGACCACCTGTTCATTGGTCTCATCCTTTCGTGATGATTTTCCTCACTCTTGTCTAGCACAGATGGCGCTAAGTCTTGGTCTTTCGTTTCACCAGAAACTTTTGTTAGTTGGTAACAGTGTTCCATATGTTGGTTGCTGTTTGCTTTCTCGTATCTAATTGCTTGTTGTCAACCAACTGCCGTTTTTTATCTGTTCTGCCCCGTCTTTTTAAAAAAAAACCCGACCTCGATCATTCTTCTGTATTGTTCTTCGTTTGTGTTTTTTCAATCTTACTGAAATTGTCGCCAGTATATCCTTTCGTCTGATAGCCGCTCTTTCTTCAATTATGTTCCAAGGATTCGTCTGCTGACCACGGCTTTCTATTATTCTTGCCCCCCCCCCCCCCCCCGAGAATCTCTTTGGCTGCCTCTGTGTATACTTTCTCCAAAGTGTTACTTCTAACCTCTACACGTCCTTCATGTTCACTTACTCCTTCTTCTTTCAGAGCTTGGTATCTGTTTCGAATAGCTATTATGTACCGATTCTTGTAGTCTGGTATCATAAGCTTGTCTGTATCGTACATTGGTTGTTGGTTTCTCTTTTTCTTCATGCTCTTCAGTTCTAGTGTGATGGCGATGCAAACAAGATAGTGGCCGCTCCCAATGTCTGCTGATCTGAGCACTCTGGTGTCTTTAATGGAGCTTCTGTTGATCAGTGTGTGATCGATCTGGTTCCTTTTCGATCCATCTGGTGACTTCCACGCTTCCTTGTGTATCTTCTTGTGTGGAAACAGGGACCCCCATGATTACCATCTCATTCTCGTCACATATGGAACTTAGTCTTTAACCATTGTCAAATCTTGCGCTCAGCCCATGTACTCCCATCACTCTTTCATAGTATTTGTTGTCCTCTCCTATTTTTGCATTCATTTCCCCTGTTATGACCAGTATGTCATGTTTCGGTATTTCGTCAATGACCGCTTGTAGCTTGGTGTAGAATTCGTTTTCAGACTGTTCTTTTGCTTGTTCAAATGTACCATTGTCATTTTGATGGTGAGAGTTGAATCTTTCATTGGTGATCCTCTCGTCCAATGGTGTCCAGTCTTTCAGTGCTTTCTCTGCCCTCTCTGACATTAAGATCCCAACTCCTTCCTTGTGGCCCCGTGGGGACTCAGATTAGAATAGGTCCTCAGCACTCCTTGCTTGTCGTAAGAGGCGACTAAATGGGACGGTCCTTCGGATGAGACCGCAAAAACCGAGGTCCCGTGTCACAGCAGGAGCGGCACGATAAAGATCCCTCCCTGCTCAAAAGCCATGAGCGCCGAGCACAGGCCTAAATTTGCAGCCCTTCACCGGTAATGGTGATGTCTCCATATGAGTGAAATATTCTCAATCGGGACGTAAAACAACATATAATCACTCACTCACTCACTCAATCAATCAACCTTCTTTGTGCATGTCATCGTCGCTTCCTGCATAGATGAAGGTATCCTTGGTAGCTAGTCTCATCCTACTCTGACCTGTCCAATGTGTTTTGCTGATCCTCATGGTATCTATGTTCATATTCTTCATTAATTTTGCTGCTTGTGCTATATTTCCTTGTGCCCCTCGCTCAAACCCCAGCCTGGAGGGCCAGGGTTTTCTGTTGGGTTTCCCTTCCCTGAGGGGGTTTCACGGATCCCTAGCCACGACCACTCTTGAGGGGGAGACCGAGGACTAGTCTTGCTATAGCGCCAGTCACTCGCTCCCATTCTGCGTTAGCTACCACCAGTGCTGTAACCGCCCTGCCCCATGACCCAGCGAAGCATCCACATTAGCATGGCGAGGAGGTGCGGGACTAAAATTTAATTTTCAGGTTGAGATTCTACATAAAGCATCAATCAAAATATACATACATTAGAATATTTGAAGCCGCATATTCAGACGAAAATACCTTGTTTTTATCTATTTATTTATCGAATCAATATCTGGAAACCCTGTAATTTTACACAATGCTTTTAGAGGAGTACTTGTTGTAATAACTTCGTATAAAATCGTAAATTCAGAATGTTTATTGAAAAATGAGTAAAAATAAAATGCATTGACTACAGTTATTAATACTTTTATTTATTATATATTTCGAATATCGTTCATTAAAATATTGTTAAAGAATCACTTTATCGAAATAATAAAACAAAGACTTCCCCTTTCCCCATGTGCTCATTCTAACACAACCACAAGTAGGTCGGCCGCTCCTGCAGCCGATAATAATCAGCAGTCAGTGCCCGACGGCTGGGGATGCAGAATGTGCAAGGCTTTGCAAGTACAACCTGAATAAAATCTTAATGTGGCAATGTACATACCTGATATAAGCTCCCGAGGCCGTGAGTAAAATCTGCGACTGAGACAATTGTTCATATAGAATAGCCGAATCCCATACCGAACCCAGAAGTGGAATCCAACAAATACTAGTAAAGGTAATAATTACATGTAGATATATCAGTCAATAAAGTGTTGTTTCATTTCAATTTATTCAATTATAAGCGCAATGGGGGAAATACTAGATTAGGAAATCTCTTTTCTGGAAAGGAGTTGTGAGCGATTGTGCTTAGAATTAGAAAAGCTACGCAAATAGACCTTTAGAAAGAGCTGATAATGCAGTATTTATGATGAAGGCGAGACGAACGGAAAACTCTCGGGTGTTACTATAAAAATAACCGACTTAACGAGATATTAACAATGAAAATTCTGTTTATGGACGAAATGCTCAAATTCCAAATAAATTTGCGCAACAAATCAAGCGGGTGTATCGCCGCTTTTGAAAAAAAAACCTCCAAACGTTGAATGCGCATCTACAATTGGCGGGAACGCCCTCTTGCGCGTACGTGCGAAATCCCATTTACCACTACGCATGCACCACAACTACAACCCCAATTACATACCCGTGTAATGACTGGTGTTGCAGAATCACTTCCCGGGGACCAGAGATAAAATAACGATATAGTTTTGCTTTCAGAAAGTCGTCCTCCTATGCATAGGCCATCTACCATCGACAAACACGCAACAGCGTGCAACATATTACTGGCGACTTTTGATGGTAATCTTTCTCGGATTGTTTCATTTTTTTATGCTTGTGCTGCAGTTAATAGCTGGTGTAATAGAAAGATACATGTAGGCCTCTAGCCGTATCATTCAAGGAGTGCTTAGGAGACGGGTTGGTAGTATCATTTGCTGGTTGAAGTGCCGGAGCAGCGATTTATGCCACCAAATCATGGAACATTACCGTATACAGTTAAAACAGGCATCAGAGAGCATCAGGGACCTTGAGAGAATTAGAATTTGCCCAAGTCTTTATTTGTATTCCGTATAAGATTTGTGAGATTAAATACTGCTCGTTATCTTCGCCTTTTCATGTATAACATTAAACTGAAAAGAGAGGTCATATGTACAGTATGAACTTCAAGAAGTCCACCAATGAAAACGAATCGTACTCGAGAGATTTGCACGACATGATAGAAACAGTCCAAAATAAGTTGGAATCGTTCGAAAAGCGCGTTCAAGAAAAGGATACAAGTCAAAGCGTTATTGGAAGGCGCTGATCTCCCAACAGACAGAGAAACGAACAGATGATGTGTTACGATGTTAAGATGAAGGACATATTCGTAGATATTGTTCAAATCGATGAAAGATTGCGATAATGTTAGTAAATGCGGTGATCAGCTCACATCACAAAGGCAATGCCCGTCTAATTCGCGGTGGACAAAGCCTCCCCCCCACCAATTCCAAAGTTAATGCAGGGGCAAACAACTTTCATTTGAAGAGGCGGGCATTTTTATAGGATTTAAAAACAAAACTTCTGATTGATACTGGCACATCCCAGACTAAATTAAAAGGGAATAAACAAATAAAAACGAATGCAAGTGGCTCAAGACTTTGTCAGTTTGGAAACGGTAGTTTCGTTATACAGATAGGAAAATCAAAGGAGAATGCTTAAGTAATGGTAGTGGATATCACTGTCGATGGAATACTTGAACTTGATTTCCTAAATGCAAGTAAAGATCCTATAGACTTTCAAACAAGTTCTCTGAATTTGAACAATGAAGACTTGTCGCTCTAATGGGGAGGTATATTAAGCTGCTATAGGTTAACGGCAAATAGCGATATATGCATTCCACCATGAAATGAAGAAGTAATTCAGCCTAAGGTATTGGGGGGAAATAGATCCAGAATTTCTTGAGAGTGGATGCGCACTGATAGGTCGCACTTTCGTAAAGAAACACAACACTGTCATTATGAAAAGGCGAAGATAACGAACAGTGATCAATCTCACAAGTTCTAAGGCGGAATACAAATTAAGAGTTGGGCAAACACGGATCCTGGACATACCAGAGGTGGGGTCAAGTGCTTTAGAAGGATTAAGCGGTCCCCGTCAACCGGTCACACCCGCCGTAAGCCCTTTATCTTGATCAATTAAATGGATTAAACCGTAGTCAGATCAGTGTATACAGAACAGCATAACAATAGGTATGAAACACGCCAGACAACATTTGACCCGTTGAATTGGCAACGAAGATCATTTGGCAAAATATAATATGCGAAATGCTGACTTTAAACGTGACTGTTGCAACCCCTGTAACATCAACTTGTCAGTAGCCTACATCGATGTAAAAATTGATCATGTGCAGAACTAACTCTTGCGTATCGAATCAGTTGAAAGACTTAAAAACACTTTATGCAGGTGATGATGGAATGTTGGTAAATGAATATGGGAAGTTGACGAAGGAGAAGCTGCAATCATTCCGTTTGTCATAAAGTTGAGTTGTTATGGTTATGATCAATAAAATATCTAAGTACGAAGCAGACATGGGAGGCTCTGTGGTGTCTTTTATTTCGAGTTCAATGGGATATAAATACATTCACTGAATCTTTTCTCCTATATTTCCTTTGAAAGTGACATGGCATTTATCATCCAATAAATGCATGCTTGTTGTCAGCTGGAAACAAAACATAACCTCGTGTAGCCTATCTAATTCTTTTCTCACTTCTGGTTTACGAAACACAGGATAGATGATACGCACTTTAGTTTTGATGTTTCTATAATACGGGATTTTATTATTCTTCGAGCATTTTACAGACAATGTTCAACAAATTTAAGGTGGTACGATGATTGCAAAAAGGTCTGAAGTAGAAGAGCAAAAAGCGCGTGTTGATGAGGCAAATAAGAATGATGTGGGATTACACAGTAATTTACAAGAATTGCTTCACGGGTACAAAATAAATATCTCCTTAGCACATTCGTTGAAAGTAAAAATATTTTTACACTAAACGAGGATTTGTTCGCAACATCAAACTATGATTTTAAACCAATGGAGTGAAGCACAAAATAAACATAGAACATGCAACACGTCCTATGAAACAGGCGCCATGAGGATTTTTTTTTATTTATACCAAGAGGTAGATAAGCAAGTAGATGAAATGCTTCAAAAGGGCTTGGTTGAATCATCTATAAGCCTTGGGCGTCACCTGTCGTCCTTGTTTGTAAGAAAGCTTGAAAAATGCACTTTTGTGTTGACTATCGTCAACTAAACCAAGTTACAATGAAAAATGCGTATCCTCTCCAAGGGTCTGAAGATAGAGGGAGCAAGTGATTATCTATCAGGGCACGTTATGCTTGCTCTCTACTCTCAGTCTCAGCAGTGGATACAGGCAGGTTTGCATGGAAAAGCGGAGAAAAAGATTTCCTTTGTAACGAGAGAGGGGTTACACCCCTGCAACCCTCGAGTGTCTCATTGAGACCATCAGTGGGACAAGTCTTTGGTATATTTAGGCGATATAAAATTATTGTCGTTGCAAAGTCGTTGAAGACATATTAGAAAATATCGGAGATGTGTTTAATTGATTGCGCCAGGCAGGGCTCAAGCTAGAGGCTAAAAAGTGCAACCTCTTTGCAAAGAGGGTATCACACCTTGGGCATATAATATCACAAGATGGTGTTACTACTTATTCTGGAAGGGAAAAAGGAGTTGCTGACTGGCCGGATCCAAGTTTTGTCTCAGAAATTTGTTCTTTCCTCGGACTTTGCTGCTATCATAGGTGCTTTATCCAAGGCTTTGCATGTGTAGCTAAATCCTTGCATTGACTTACTAAAGAGAGGAAGTTTCAGTCGACAAAATTAATCCAAGAAGCTTTTGAGGTATTGCATGATCGATTGATCAGCGCGCCAATTAATTCTAGCCCTATCTGATGCAACCAAGTAGTCCATCATTGATACTGATGCCAGTGGAACATCAACAGGCGCTGTGCTATCTCAAATAATTGACAAAGAGCATGTGATAGCATATGCATTCCGACCCTTGTCCAAAGCTGAAAGGCGATATTGAGTCCCAGGGTGAGAGTTGGCTGGGTTGTTTTTTTTCATTTTATGAAGCACTTCTGTCCCTACCTGGACATTATGGATGCCATTTTCTCATCAGAGCAGACCACGGATCACTTAGATGGCTTTTACGATTGAAGGATCTAGAGGATGGTTAGAAGTGATCCAAACGTATGATAATAAGATTGGACACCGTCCAAGTCGGAAGCTTGGAAGCGCGGACGTACTGTGTAGGATACCTTGTCCTCAGTGTGGGTTCAATTCAGAATGGGAAACAGAGCATCTAATTTACACGGTGAACACAAATCAAGACAAGTGATGGAAATGACTTTATTGTGAAGGAAACGCAGACTGAAAACAAGGGCATTTCATTGGTTCGTTCGTGGGTTGATAATGGTAAAAGACCTTGCCTCTCTAAGATTTTAGCAAGGGTATGTGGTGAAATCACTGTGAAATCAAATTGATCGCTTGTGCATAAGAGAAGGACTGTTAGTGCGGAAATGGTTACTGATACCAGATAATTTTAACACATGAAGAGCACAGAAGACTATTTAAAATGTGCTAGGACAGTCATACATCAGGATGCTTTGGGGTTAACAAGACTTTGGCCAAAAATAAGGCAAAGTTCAACTACATCTACATTCATGAAAATAATGGTTATCATTACAAATATCAAAAACATGAAAGGCAAATCATTGTAATTGTAAACACGCACATACACACACACGCACGCACCCCCGCATACACACACACACACCTGGTCTCAACACATTTTGAAGGACTGGATGTATATTGAGCTAAATTGTACATTTGAATCACTTGTATCACGGTACAATGTACATGTTGCAATCAATACAAGTTGCTTCTCATTGGTCCCAAAAGGACATTGCGACATTCTACAAAAGAGAGCCCAAACAACTTTGTCATTGCTGATGTCGATCTTCTTGCGATTCATAGTGTGTGGCGTAGTCTTTCATGTGAGCATGCAGTCAACCTCCCTGCAGAATATGAAATAATTGTTCCTGCAGAACTTGGTTTGTATCGATCGCGAGTTGTAGAAGTTCCACCTGAACGAAAAAATTCATATTTTAAAAAAAATCGACTAAAAGTAGATGAGCATGTATTTACAGTACATGTATAATAATAAATTAATAATATCTTACGCTTCTCTCCTTCTAACATTATTTAGTCTAGTAAAATTGATTTGAAATATACATGCATGTATTGTTATGCTATTTGATACTGTTTAACGTTGCTCCTTACCTGTATCTTCTGAACCATAGTTCAGTATTCCCCAAACTTCCCCCCCCCCCTCTCTGCAGTTAATTAATACATGTACCAAGTAGATGTTATATGCACTAGAGTAATGAAGTTTGTTAACGATACGTAAACTGTGGAGTCCTGTGGGGATCCGGGTCAGAATAGGTCCTTAGTATCCCTTGCTTGTCGTAAGAGGCGATTAAATGGGGAGGTCCTTCGGATGAGACCGCAAAAACCCTCCCTGCTCAAAGGTCATGAGCGCCGAGCAAAGGACTAAATTTTGCAGCCGCGGCCTTCACCGGCAATGGTGACGTCTCCATACGAGTGACATATTCTCGAGTGGGATGTAAAACAATAAATCAATGTAAACTTTGGCTTTCATATGTGAAAATCTATTTTTTTTTTTCAGGGGATGGGGCTTTCTCCATAAAACATTTGATGTTTTGCAATTAAAATTGCATGAAAATATACCCCAAAAATCATATATTTTTAAATTTTTAACCGCTTTTACATTAGTTTTGAAGTTTATCAAATCAAGAGTACACTTACGTAAGACTAGTTTAAAATCCTTTACTGGTAAAGGACAATACCACTACTAGCGAAAACATACTATAAAATAAACTAGGTTTTACATTAATTTGTGTATCATGGCTGTCCTTTGTAAACTATCATATCAGTGCAATCGATTCTCTTCTTGAAACCAATTACACACACATTACACATTACATCGCCAATTGTCCGCGGCTACTTTCCCTCCAAATATCGCTGCAGGAGTTGCAGCGTAATAGAATACTGAGATGACAGGACCTTGTTCATTTATTGGTAAAACTAATACAGAAAACGTTGCGATAGTGGATCACATTTCACATGCTCTCAAGCTTCCCCTGTCACAAAACGACAACAAAAATTGCAATACACTTTAATTTTTTCCTATATCAAACTAATATGATTTACAATCAACACCAACTCTCAAACTTCTGGTCTGTTATTTCGTATCAAATCGAGACCTGTAGTAAGATGCCGACTAACTGGGCTTGTGATATCCTCGAGGACGAACGGGCCATCTACTAGCAGTGATATCAACCCACGAGATGTGATACTAATTTTGTTGCACCGCATGTGACACATTTCAAAAACTTGAAGCCTAAAAGTTTGAAAAGCCAAGGACAATAAAAAAAAAAAGAATTTCATAGAATTGTCTTAAAACAAGTCTAAACTTCAGGCCTATCCAGTAAAGGAGAAGGGCTTTGTATGAGGGAGATACTCCTACGTGTCAGAAATTTCCAATGTTTTGTGACGTCATATGGAACTACATTTTGTATCAAATCGAGACCTGCAGTAAGGTACCGACTAACTACTAAATATTACAGCACATTTGAAAAGTTCATTGCCATACAACGAAGTTTTCGCTTTGCAAACAACAGGATTTTCCCCCACCCCATTAACTTAGTTTATCAAGTGCAAAACTTTCTTCATCTCCTTTTATGTAAAATCAGTTAAGTCGTCTCCATGGGTTTTACTAATGATTCGAATACAAGAATATAAAAAACAACACTTATTACTTTATTTAATGATGCATTTGGAAAAATCAGGAAATATCAAAAGAATATGCAGATAATCACAGAATCATGTCCCTGTATTCGTAAATAACAAGATCAAAACTGAAAGTTAATAGATGATCGACTACTCTTACTTTTGGCACTAGTGGAATATTTGTTTTTGCTTGACAAAATATCAACCAAGATAAATACTAGTAGTGCAAATATTTACACAATAACAAAATCTTCGTGTGTCACCATCACAATTCAACTACACATAATGGTTCTTACAATGAGAGAAAAATAAAATGAAGCACTGCGGACCAAAGACGCCAAACAGTCTTACAAACCATCCGCACTGTGGGCAAAAAAATAAAACTTAAATCACATAAAGACCCTAATGTCTAGGACTGAACGCTTTGAGCATCTTCAACTTTATTCCAGCTGGCACTTGAGCGCCTGAGCCCCGCCGATCCCCTGGCGGCCGGTTTGCCTTTCTGTTTGGAGTCCTTGGCGCTACCTACTTGTCGCTTGGTGTGGATGACCAGTCCCAAGGCTACAAGGGATAGTATGAACGTGGTCAGCAACAGGGCGTAGTTAATGATGTCCAGAATTGTCATGCAAGTGCTCCCCACAACGAATCCTGTAAATAACAACCAACAGTGGTTTCAACGTAGAGGAGAGGTAGTGAAATTACTAAACACCAAGCAGTGTCTCCTCTTAAAAAATCTATATAATAGATGTTCGAAGATTATGACTCAATATGTGCATATCCCTGTAAAATTTGTTGCAAAATATGTTTATAAATACCTGTTTGTCCAGCTTTTGCACAGGCATCGTCTTGAGGACATTGTTCTTTCTCATAATAGGACATTTTTACATCTGAAAATATGTATTCACCAAATATGTAAGTATGCCAGTTTATGGACTAACTTTGTTGAAATTAATGAATAACGTAGACAGAATTCTTACTTTCGTAGGCAGTTGGGGACCCACAGACAGCATCTCCGTTCATTGTGATGTTGTTGCTTGCTAACCACTCTGGGGGCCAAATGTTGGTACAAGTACATGCCCAGGATATACCATAAAGTTCCACGGTGGTCAATGAGTTGATTCCTTTGAACAGGTCAGTTGGAAGGTATGTATACGGGTTGTTACTCAAAGACAGGTAAGTCATCTTCTGAAGAGCGTAAAACATATCAGTCTGGACCGACTTTAGATTGGCGTTTTCGATGATGATGCGCGTTGCATTAGCCTGAGAGAAAAGAGCGCCAAAAGCAAATCCTCCAGACACCAGGCGGCTGTTTTTCACTACGAACTCTCCTCGAGGATCAGGGACGGTACTCAGTTTATCAACATTCATTCCTGTGAAACTGTCTCCAACCATGGCATCGATAGACCCACCAATGATGGCGAATCGGTTCAAGTCCCCAAAGTTTTTGAATACTTGAACAGGAAGTGAGAGAATATCACAATCCTCAATCGTCAGTTCCTCTACCCATCCCATGTCAGTAAAAGCAGCCTGGGTGATGATAAGTTGCCCGTTGGAGGTACATCTAATGATAAGTTCAGGGGCGTAATTGGAATCAAAACTTGCCGTATTTATGGAGGAGAATCCGGAGAACGTAGGCCCGCTTGGTGAGCCATTCGGAAGCTCTCCATCCACTTCCCTCAACAGGATCCTTTGAGGCTGGGGTGAGAATGAAGCGAAGGCCATTGGAAGGGACCAAGCTCTGGCATTGCACGTGTGCAGGAGCTGCGAGGAATCGTAAGTACACCCTTGAGGATTTCCGTACACCCTCGAACACACAGCCAAAACTACGATCGCAAAACGAAGAGACATATTGTCGCTTTGATGTCACTACTTCTCAAAAATTACATCGGAGATAATTTTTATCCCCAGTACCCTGTGGAAGGAAAATGGTCTTGGATTTACAGAAAAGGTCTTTCAATATTAATATGAAATGCTCGTATGTCCAGTGATCCGTGAAATCCTTAAATAACACGACAGTAGAACACACTGAAAAGTTTATAATTCTTATTGATTTAAATTCTTAAATATTGAACACGAATTTTGTGGATAAAGCCTAAGAAGATTGGAAAATAAAAAGACATTTAACCTGTTTCCTTCGATGATTAAGACAATTGTTGGCACAAAAACACTATAAATTTTAAGTATAAATTCATGAGAAACTGAAGCCATTAATACATGCACAGTACTTCTCAATGATATTCTGAATTAGAATTAAAAAAAATGTACAGTCAGCTTAGATGTGGACACGTATGGGAAAAAATAGAATTGTTCTATTAATTCGAAGAAATGGAGAAAGTAATCTGTAAACGTTTTTCCAAAAGTTGTGTAATAGAGAAAATTACAAAGTCATACACATGTAATATATAAAAAAAATTCATAACAAACAATAGGTGTTCTATCCGTTTGCAAATTATGTCCTCATAGGGGCAATTTAAGGTGTGGGGTCTTTGGCATTCTTTTGGAATTAGTCTCCATGAAAGTAAGAAAACATAAGCAAACGCCGACCTAATGAGTTGACCTACATTGCAAGACCAGGTTGCGAACTTTAAAAGATTATGGAGCGTGGGTAACCTCACGATATGGAATTCAAAACAACCGAAATGACACGATAAAATCCAGACAAAAAATGTACTCCAAAAGCAATTACATCATTCGTAGGTTTTTTTCACAGAAAATTCGTAAATTCGTCTGAATTTTATACAACGTACTCAAAAGAATTTACAAATTTCGTTTATTTACAGACAGTAGAAACAATTTTTTACACAACACATGCGCTCTGTTGTGGCTTTTGCAATTAGGATTTGCATCGATATCAATCACAGTTTCCAAACAGGGGCATCAACAACTGCCGCTGCGGTCGGATTTTATGCGCCTCAAATCCAAAATGTGTGTTGTTGAAATTTGCCAGTTTTAACAAAATATATTCGCATTCCTACCCTCCATGTGTATGGAGCGCCAACTTCACATGAACTCAAATAATTGAAAAATTTCATTTATTGATTGAAGATATCTCTAATTTTATTCAATTCGAGCAATAATTCAATTAACGATCTGTCAATCGTGATTTGTTGTGCTCATTGATTGAATTGATAATTTGAAGTCCGAAAATGACGAACATTGATCAGCCTAATACATGTAAGTCCCAAACAGAACAAAAAATAGAGTTGGTTAAACACGGTCCCCCGGACACACCACAGGTGAGACCAGGCACCCAGGAGGAACAAGCATTCTCTGCCAATCGACCACACCCGCCGCGAGCCCACCATCCCGATCAGGCATACAGAGTAATCTGTAGTCAAAATCAGTGTATAAAGAACGGCTCAACAATTGCTATAAACTCGACAGCCATCATTTGACCCAATAGCAGGCCGTACTGGCAAACTAGATCGTCACAACGACCATAGAATATGCGAAATACTGCCTTTAAACGTGACTGTTGAAATCCCTGCAGCATGAACTTGTTTGTAAGTAGCCTGTCTTGATTTAAAAACTGGTCAATACGCAGGACAAGCTCTTGCGTATCGAATCAGTTGAGAAACATGATGGAATGTTGAAACATTGATATGGGAAATTGACAAGAGAAGCTGAATTCGTTCCCGTTTGACATAAAAGTTGAGTTGTTAGTTTGTCGTTGATGTCTATATTCAATTAAAAAAATCTTAAGTACGAAGCAGATATGGACGATTCTGTGGTGTCTTTTATTTCTTGTTCACTGGGATATATCGAATCGAGATATGAATGAAAATTACTCGTGTTAATAAATGAAATGTCGTCGTATACATGTATATCGAAATGTCGAATTAAAGGCCACAGCTAGAGATTTTTTTTTCTCATGGAGAAACTTTTGAGTAAATTCTGCCTTGTAAGAATATAAAAGCAGGTCCTAATAAAGGAGCACAATTCGTGCCCAAGGGAATTTCAAGAGACTGTTGGAAGACCTGATCCCTAAAAATTCAAAGATATTATCAACTAGGAACTCCAGTATTGCGTAGAATCAGAGTGGAGTTTAACAAAGTTTTATTTAGAATGATTGATGCTTATTTCTTCCATTTCTGTTGAAGAAGCAACTGTTTATAATGCTAAAAAGTCTAATCTTGAATTTATCGTGAAGAATGATCGTGTAAGGTGTTGAGAAGTCATATGTTTCGACGTAATTGATTTGAGAAAAGTTCTGGGATTTCATATTACTAGAAGTTCTTTTGAGTTTTCATAATCCATATTTGATTTACACCACTTATGGCATGTGTTTTGCACAATACGTCTGAAGTTGCTCCTTCACAGCTGTCAATATTTTCGTGAGGAGTAAAGACAGGGGCTTTGTGGAACATTTTCTAGATCCAGGTATGTATCTTTGTTTGTCAGGGTTTTTGTAAAGTTTAGGAATCCAGTATAAGTACGATAGCTCTTATTCACCCGTCCCATTGACTGGGATATTGAATGTGTGTTTAAAACTGAATCATTCTTTTGAAGAATTTTATCTTTTGAAAGAGCAGTTCTATTGTAAATACGATTACCAAATGTAGTTTGTTTAAAATGCAGTTGTAGTAACGAGCCTTACAAAGACAAACTTTGTCAGCCGCAACCATTTTTATGTGAGCGATAAAATAGATAAATATGTTTTTGAATCGAGGCAGGCTACTTACAAACAAGTTGTTATTGCAGGGGTTTCAACAGTCACGTCTAAAGGCAGCATTTCGTAAATTCTATTGTCGTTATAACAATTTAGTTTACCAATATGATCTACCATCAAGTCAAATGCTGTCTGGTGTGTTTCATGGCCATTGTTAAGCCGTTTTCACACACTGATTTAACTACGGATTGCTCCGTTTACCTGATCAAGACTATGGGCTCACGGCGGGTGTGACCGGTCAACATGGGATGTTTATTCCTTCTAGGCGCCTGATCCCACCTCTGGTGTATCCAGGGGTCCGAGTTGTTTGGGACTTACGAGATTGATAACTGTTTGTTATCTTTGCCTATACATGTAAAGTATATAGTGAGAGATTTTCAAGGTGTAAAACAAGACCGGAATATATTTCAATAAATTTATTGAGCAATGATGTAACTCATAACAATATGTACAATGTTATTGATGTATAAATAAGTACACAAAACAGTGTATTTGATCGTTTCAGCATGGCATGCAAATAGAGAGATGAAAACGTTTAAAACATATAATCTGGTATACCACTTACTTAATGATCTCATATAATTATATTACTGATGACATTCACAAAGTAAATATACAAAAAAATGATGTATTCTTTTAACAGCGACACATAGCTCCGCAGTCATTATACAACACACTAAAAAAATCATATCAGAGTGAAAATCCTCATAATTTATATGAGTTCTTTGAAAACAATATATAAAATTTTCATTTTTAAAAATAACTTAACATAATAAAAGCATAATACGTGTATGCGAAAAGTTTCAAACATAAAACAGTAAATTATTTATCCCATCCTGCTTTGGGTGGAAATGGAGGTTTCTGTGACGCCCCTCCACTAGCCTCCTTTTTCTTCATCATCTCCTGCACACGACCCCATGACGTGGCCCTCTTGTTCTTCAGTCTGTCTTGTACATCCTTTAGGTCGCGACGTACCTTACAAATGATGACCAGAGCGATGGTAGCGAGGATGACAGTAATCACCACAATACCATAACTAATTAAATCCGCCATCAAAACACAAGTAGCTGGGCCCATAGCATAACCTAGAAGGAAAAACATGACTCTATGGACAATCACGATCGTGTGTGTCATGTTTCATTTCAATGGCACTGTTGCTCGGTAGTATATTATGCTTTATATGGTAAGATTAAGGTATAATGTTGTACCAAATTCGTTTGTTATACAAGTTCCTTTTCGCAGGACTTACTTACCTAAATTGTATTCGCAGGCATCCATCTTTGGACAAACTTCATTCCAATATTTTGTTGCACGCTTATCTACAATTTTAGAATACAAGATGAGGATAAATACATGAAATACGACATAGACATATTTATAAAATCTAATTTGTAATTGATCATCAGAAGATAAAAAATAACTTCTTACAACTATATTCTGTAGGTGTGTCACATAAAGGTCCACCGCTGAGCCTCAGGTTTTGCTGAAGACTGTAATCGAGAAACCAGAGATCATCGCAAGTACAGACCCACTTGTTACCCTCCATGTTGACTTCAGTAAGCGCTCGTAGCTCATCGAAGATCCCCCATGATATATTCGTCAATTTATTATTGGCTAAGCTCAGGTAGTGAAGACTTGTCAAGTTGGTGAATGTAGTGGTTGCAATGTAGTCTAGATTGGTTCCCTCCAGGATGAGAAATTCTACTGACGTCAAAGATCCAAAAAGACCATCAGGAAGCGTATTTGTAATTGGACAATCCCTGATGATGAGTCCGCTTTCCTCTGATGTGATATTCATTTTTGTTATGGTCAGTCCCGTGAATGTTCCCGCGTCTATTGTTGTTATTTTCCCGCCCTGAATGGTTAGCTTACTTATAGTCAATCCGTTAAACACTGAAGCTGGGAACGATGTTATGGGACAGTTTATAATGGCCACTTCCTGTACGCTCGTAAACTGCGAAAACGCATTGGCGGCAAAGGAAAAAGTTGAAATTCCAGATTTGCATTTTATGGTTACCGTAATTGGTAAATTTGGACTAAAGCTGGATGTTGAAGCTCCTGAAAATCCGGTGAAATGACTGGATGTGAAAGAGCTCTGATACTCGACGAATTCCAGTCTTTGCCAAGATAGGGTTGTAAAAGAGGTGCGGGACAGAGGCGTTGTAAATGATCCATAAGTACACTGGGTTGGTATAACGGAATCCTGGTTCCCAGGCTTGGCCACACAACCCGTAGGGTTTGCATTTATCCAGGGAACGACCGATATACAAACAGCAATTAACAATTTGTCCGCCATTTTGACGGATATATATCTTGTTCGCACTGGCTGTTTCTTACATGGTATGAAAGTCGACCTTCACATTGCGGCTCCAGATCTTAAACATTGACCAATTTTACACTTAACCAGCTTAATCTAGGCTATTAAAACACAAGTAAAACGAAATTTTCTGAAGCTGTATGTAGGATTAAGGTTTTGGAGAGATTAATAATAGGGAATTATAATTTGGTGTTCTCAGTAGGTCAATCGTGTTCGTGGAGTGGATTATAATAAATCCTCAGATAATGGTGGTCAAAATACGAGACGGACATAGTATGCCAGTAAATGAGATTATTTATATTTGGAGGTTGATATCATATAAATAAGATTTCCAAATAAATTTGGATTACTAAGTATTATATTACCTTGTACAGTAAACTGATTATCGAATTGCATTTGCAAAATAGCTATCTGTTGATCGTAAGTTAATTGAAAACAACCAGAACTTTTATTGCGAGCTTTAAAAAAGACCTTCCAAACGATATCCATAATGTACTAGTATAGGCTATTTCATAGTTTTTCTTAATACAACTTCATCATTTGTCATCGACTTCCTCTCTTATGTTGAAAAACAACGCTACGTGCTTGATCCTTATATCTATAGAAAAAATATGGTAGATTCCGATTACGTAGTGATACAATGTAGTCACGTGTGCTGTATCAGAGATACGTGTTCGCCATTCGCTTTGAATAAAACTCCCTCGATAAAATCTTAAAAACTAGATGAAAATTCACTGAGAATCCACTGCTTCTATCGCCAGTTTGTAAAATATTGCAAATATGTACTCTCTATTTAATACGTGGAGATGTACCTAACCAAACAAAGGAGTAATTTCTGACGAAGATAAGGAATTGGCCGGTGCATGTGTCGATGGTAGATATTTTAAACAATGTAGTTCCTGAGAAGAATACTATGTTTTCATGATTGCACTCAAAAGTTTGTAATGATAGTCGTTTAAACTTTGTCTACTTGTAATCAGCAATAACACAACGTAGAACTTAAAAATGATAATCTTAAATTGAGTGCCACCATGGCTGAGTTTATCCGGAAGTGCTCATTATGTTAAAACATTTTTCAATTCTTGTAACACAACGTTCCTTGTTACTATATTCATAAGACGTATTCAACTTTGTAACATGGCGACACGATACGAAATGCTCATTTAGTAAACTTTCAGTATCTCATGAGCTTAGACATGCTCCAAATGTAACCAAATCGCAATAAGTCACCGATACTCGTAGTCAAACGTATATGTCAAAAATGCACTAGTCTATTGCATATTAGATTCTATCAACACAGAATTATCTGTAAAACAGCAAGGGTGTGGAATATTTCTATACTACATTGACAGTTCCTTGAATGGTGTGCTAAAAAATCTGTTCTAAATCAGGTAATTGGTGACGATTTCGAACCTTTAGCATATTTATCCGCTGGAGAATAATAATCAAAGCATCGATCGTAGTCACTATATGCAGTAAATTATCAGAGCGCTTATATATTAACGGCCTTTTTCCATGTAATGACAAACCTTCACTGTGAAGAAAAGGATCGCAAGAAAATCACGACATCTCCATACAATAAACCGGTAGTAACAGTTAGAAGTGGTCGAATGCTGATCATATGGAATGTAAATCATTAGCCCTTGGGAATAACTTAAAAACGATAGCTCGGCGAAGTTTATTGGATACCGTAAGAACGATGTAAAACAAAGTGAACACAAATCAGTTGACTTTGCCATGAATAGTTGACAATAACAAACGGTGATAAATGTCGCAAGTCCCAAACTGAATACAAAACAAGAGTTAGGCAAATACGGACCCCCGGATACACCAGAGGTGGGATCAGGTGTCTAGGAGGAGTAAACATCCCCTGTCCACCGGTCACACCCGCTATGAGCTCGAGGCCATTGTGTTGATCAGGTAAACGGGATAATCCGTAGTCGAATCAATATATAATGGCCCAATAATTGGTATGAAACACGTCAGACAGCATTTGACCCAATGGCAGGTTGCAAACAAAAGCATACAAATGTAGTTGTAACAATTTATTAAAAAATGAAACAAAGCAGGGAAACGCACGACTCTGCTAATGATCAGCAAAGAAATTCACATTATGTAAATTATTCACAGGCAGTAATATGTACAAGAAGAATCAATATGCGATAAAAATCAATTCGTGGAATGTCTAAAAATATTTTGAATTGATGCTTAAATTTGAATTTAATGCTTATCAACATTTGGCGTGATCAACGATCACACCCATCCGTTTTTGCCGACTGGAGGTTTTTGTTTCGCACCGCTCCTCTGTTTCATGGCCTCCTGTACCCTATTCCAAGAACTAGCCCGTTTGTTCTTCATCCTTCTCTGTACCCTTGTGAGCTCTTTGCGGGTCTTGCAGATACAGCCCAGTGCCACGCAAGAGAGGACCAAGATAATGAGAAGCAATATGTAGCTCATCAACTGGTACAACGGCATACAACTGCCGCCCATGGCCAGTCCTATAAAATACTCAGAATATTACACTTTTGTACCATTAATTTTCTTTGCATCAATACAGATCAAGTAAGGTCTTATTATTAGAAAAATAATGATGCTTGCAGTAAAAAGTTCATTGTTTGAGTCTCAGTAAGAAGGAGGTATCGTATAACAGTTGACCTTTTAAACTTATCATTGTGGAGCGATTTATCTTTGATTTTTTTTTACTGCATTTTGAGAATTTACGTACCAACTGTATCACCACACACATCTTCTACAGCGCAGATCTCAGCGTCGTAAACCGTCACTCTCTTGGCTGAAACATACAAAGATGTGATAAATACTTGTCCTCCTTCTTAAAATGTTGATTGTCAAGTATATTCAGATGAACAACTTACTATTGTGAGAAGCTGGGGTTTCACACAGCGGTCCTCCGAGCAAGTGGATATGGTTCTCAGCTGTGTATTTCAGGAACCACAGATCAGTACATGTGCATGTAAACTTGTTACCCTCAACATCCAAGTAAGATAAACTCTTCATATTGGTGAAAATCCCGTCTGTAATGTTAGTAATGAGGTTATCCCTTAAACTCAGATACCGGAGGTTGGTAAGGTTTCCAACCATACCCACAGTGATGGTGCTGACTTTCGCTTCATTTATGGCTAGATATTCCATCGACTGCAGCGAATCGAAGACTTTTTCCGGAATCCCTGAGGTCAGCTCGCTGTTTATGGTTATACCACCAACAGCTCCCGGAATGGAAAGCTTGCTAATATTCAGACCACTGAATGCATTAGCATCAATTGAGCTGATTTTGCCACCAGTGAAAATTAAGTGATCCAAGTAGTGCCCTGGGAAAGCATTGGCAGGAATCGACGTGATGGGACAATTCACAAACTCTAATACTTGGACGTTAGGAAACTGAGAGAACGCATTGGCAGCCACTGTGAACGACGTAATGCCAGGCTTACATACTATGGTGAGTGAATGGGGATACGAGGAATCGAAAGTAGCCGTTGATGCCGAAGAGAACCCAGAGAAATCACCTGCTGACACTCCCGTTTGGTACTCTGTTACCTCAAGCCTTTGCCAGGAGAAAGTGCTGAATGTGTTTGATAGTGTCCCAGACTTCGTACATCTCACAGGTCGGACGCTGTCGTAGTTTCCCGCCTTTTCCGAGCAGCCGGCCGGGTTCCCAAAAGTGAAATCAAATAGTGAGGAGACAAGAAAAAGGCAGAACCACTTTCCAGCCGCCATTTTAGCTGGTCTGCGCTCTCCACGCTTTTTTTTCTTTCTTGGTGTCAAGTTTCCTTTCACCTCAATCTGGGATCACAAACCAGTGCCAATATTTCACTTTATATGAGGCTAATCGTTTAATAATCCCCGTGATCGAACACAACACCAAACGATTAAAATGATCTCAATATTTTCATAAGAAATTTGGTATTACATTTAAACCTGGCAGTTTACTTAGCATTTATTGAATACCGATATATACATGTACTAATATTGAGAGGTAATGAAACAATTTTCATATTAATTGAAAATATGTATTGTCAATCAAAACAGAAATTTGGACTTTTGATGGCAAAATTTGAAAGAGAAATGCACTGAAGATTTTCTTATGCATCAAATGTATGTTGTACTGATAAATACTGGCAGATATACTCAATGACACACGTGCTCCATTGAAAATAGTATTGCAATATCAAATTCCTAGATGACTACTTTCTTTCACATAATGGGTTGAATTGGCATTGCCAGCGTAAAGTTTTATGTTTGCAACATTGTTATGTCATTGGGAGTAGTTAGTACGAAGAAACCTTGCTGTGTGATTAATATCTTCATTCTGATTAAAATAAAACATGGAACACCAGTTAGGGCAAAATGAAGATTTTATTGCCATGATAACTTCACATTCTAACTCTAGAGGTGGTTATGGTTAAAATATCCCCTTTATCAGATTGAAGACAGAGAATTTTGCCCAAACAAGGTTTCGAATACGTCCTCGATATTTACAGTGTAATGCGTGTTGTGCAATTCTCAGCGATTCGATAAACCAATGACATATGATATCATTTATAAGGAGAAAAATGCGATCTATATTTTTTTCTACTGCATAATGTTCGGGTATCTTGTCTACTTATTATGACCTTGATGTAGGGAGAGGGCTAACATAGGCAATGCCTGCTGCCCGACACCATTCACGTATTTTGTGAATAAAATATTGTTTAGATTAAATGATTTTTTTTCTGTAAAATACCGAAATAAGATTTTTTTAAAGAAGATTGTTTTTGTATATAAGTTTATTCTTGCTTATTAGAAGCTGGGAGATTTTAGGGAGTAAAACCCAACAGATTGGTCAAATTTGATTACATATTTACAAAGTTTAACTTAAGCCCTCAGTTCATAGAAATTAATGAAGTTCAAGAACCTGTCACATTCAGCATGGGATTTTATCATTTTTTTTGTTTAGTTAGTATTGATTATTCTAACAAAAATATTCGTAGGATATCCGTTGGATAATGAAGATGAAAACTCATTCGAATCTTAATTTCAGAAGGATGAAAAGGCAACGATAAAGAACAGTGATCAATCTCGTAAGTCCCAAATATAATACAAAACAAGAAGTAGGATCAGGCACATAGCAAGAGTAAGCTTTCCCTGTCGACCGGTCACACCTGCCGTAAGCCCATTGTCTTGATCAGGTAAACGGAATAATCCGTAGTCAAAATCAGTGTATGAAAAACGGTTTAAAAATTGTTATGAAAAACGACAGACAGCATTTGACCCAATGGCAGATTGTATGGGCAAACTAGATCGTTATAACGACCATAACATTTGCGAAATGCTGCCTTTAAACGTGACTGTAGAAACCCCTGCAATAACAACTTGTTTATAAGTAGCCTGTCTTGATTCAAAAACTGATCATAAGCAGAACAAGCTCATGCGTATCGAATAAGTTGAGAGACATATACACCATATGCAGGTGATAATGGAATATTACTAAATAAATTTGGGAAGTTGACGATGGAAAATCCCTGAGCTATGGTGTTTTCGGTGTCGAGCTGCAAAGCAGTCGGACTTTCTCGTCTCATACATAAAACTACACTTTAAACTAAGACACAGTTTCTAAATATTTTTATTTGAATGGTCTACAGAAGAGATGCTGATTTTACTTGTAATATATAAGTCAAAGTATTTCAAAAAGTCAACCATGAAAGTTATTTAAAACTATCTACGCTTTTAGGTACTCCATTTTACAATGAAAGATTTTTTTTTTCTGTTGGTTGGCTAATCTACACTTAAAAATATAATCAGGAAATAATTAATGCATATCATCAAAACACTTTTTGGACGTGCGTTCTATGTAAATGGTTTTGGTCGGCTGTTACCTGTTGGTGTGCGAGTGTTGAACACGAGGTTTTGGTCGACTGTGATACAATGTATGTCGATGTGCAGGTGTCGAACAATACGAAAGAGTTTTGTGAATAATTTGGTCGACTGTTACTTGTCAGTGTACGTGTGATGTCGATCAAGTCTAAACTCAGATGAGTGTTGAACAACAAGGTTTGGCCGATGTTAATGGTCGAAGTGGGGTGTGACCTGACTACGCTGTCCATAGATACAGTGAGGATCGCAGAGGTGACTGTCAGAGGACGACTAGCGTATGAGTTTGTCCGACGTGATCAGTGTCGAGTCCGTGGGGTGTTGAAAACACGCGGTTGCACGAGATATGTCGATAGTTGGTGTTGACATACAACGAGGGTTTGGCCGACTGTTATATGTCGATAGCGTGAGTGTTGAACAACACGAGGGTTTGGCCGACTGTATATATGTCGATAACGGGTGTTAACAACACGAGGGTTTGGCCGACTGTTATATGTCGATACGTGGGTGTTGAACAACACGAGAGTTTGGCCGACTGTTATTGTCATACGTGGGTGTTGAACAACACGAGGGTCTGGCCGACTGTTATATGTCGATACGTGAGTGTTGAACAAGCACGTTATATGTCGATGCCGATGCGCGGGTGTTGAACAACACGAGGAAGTGATGTAAATGGTTTGGTCGACTTTTAATATCTCTGTTTGAAAACCAGTGTCATAAAAAGGATATACTTTCAAATACAATGCATTGCGGTAAATGATAAGCCTATATATCCAAAAAGAAGAATCAGTACGTGAACTAATTTGAAAGGTCTGGCAAGAGTTATTTAATGAAAAAAAATATTCTATTGTGAAATAAGTTAAGGACCTTGGGAAAGAAATAACTATATGCTACCTTAAAGATAATCTGCTTTATCATATTTTGTTGGAAGGCTTCACCTCCTTGATACCCTCTGGCGTGCACCCGACTATAATTTCAAACAGGACTAGCTATAACTAATCGCTGACTCATTGAATATTACGCCATTTCCTTTTTCATTTCTTCAAAGAAGGAGTGCCTTAGTGTGTGCTTTCACTTTTTGTTTGTTTTGTTTTTACAACACTCGATTATGTGTGCTTCAAATACACCTTTCCTCATCATGCTATGTCAAAGATGCAAATACTAGAAAATTAGGCACAATAAGTATAACTACTTACTCCTAAACTTAAATGTTTTTACACTGCTGGCGATGAAAATCTCGTCGTCAAGCATTTTACATGTTTAAATTCGAGAAGATTCTTTCCGAAGGTTGGATAGATCTAGACAGCAGTGGATATAGAGAGGGTGGGTAATGAGGATTGTAACTCCCCTTTGAATGACCATTTATAACACAAAAAGATAATTTCGTCCATCCCGGGTCTTCATTCCTCCGTTCTGGAGCGTAAAAGGTAGACCTAAGTCGCACTCCCTTCCATCTTGAAATTTTTCTGGATCCGCAGCTGGGTAGACATTGGGGTGGGGTTGGACCAGAAGTATCAAGGTTTTAAAAATTTATTCCACTGTGAACAAAAAGATGCTCCAATATGTGAATTGTGGTATTCCTGTATTGGAAATTCCAAATTTTTGGACAAGAGTAAATAGAGAGTGTGCAAGAGGCTAAGAATTTATTGAACATTATGACGACAGTGTTAAAAAGCCATCTAAATCACGTGTTTATTGAAAACAGCAACACCAATGAAGAAAAGATGGCCACAGACATGATATAGCAGGGAATTTTATTCGATAATTCTTTAGAATTTTTCATTGTTGAAAGTTACATGTACACGGGATGTTTACACCCATCCGCTTCCTCTTCGTTTCTTTTCCCCACCACCACCACCACGGCCGCCGCCGCCACCACCACCACCTTTTTTGGCACCGGGCGGCGGAGGTCCTCTTCTTGTCTTTTTGACTGGACCAGCCAGAACATTCTTTCTCATATGACAGATGCAGGCAAGTGCTACGATACATATGATGAGCATTACAAATATAAGACCAAACCCGACCAAGTATCCCATCGGAAGACATGTGGAACCGATAGCAAGACCTGCAAAAAAATAAAAACACCCCACGCGTTAAAAATGGGAAAATAACGCAAAATTTGATAGCATTTTTCAGCACGATTGTCAATTGCAGTTTTATTGGTGTTAATGATTGACAGTGATTTAATTGATTGATATTGATAACCTTATGTGTATGTATGAAAAAAGACCAATTGAACTCCTGGATTTTATTTAAAAACTTTGCTCATTTCGTATTTTATCAAGAAATCTTACCAATATTATCTCCACATACACTGGTTGTCACACAGTTCTTGTCATAGTACTTTCCCACAATCATGCCTGAAACAAACACACAAAAGTTAGTGAAAATGATCTGTTGATGCAAAAAATAGTTGCCTAAACAAAGGGATAACACGGGGAAAAAAAATGAAAGAAAAGACTATTTCATTGAAGAAAGATTCTTACCTGCAACGTCGGCAGGGCCACTGCAGATAGCCGGTCCTTGAATCGTGATGTTTTTCTTGATGGATTTTGGCCACCACCAGACATTGTCACATGTACAGGTCCACTGAAATGATGTCTGATCAAAATTCGCCAATCCATCAAGTCCAGTAAAGAAGGTAGTGGGGATGGTGTCGACTATCAGGTTGTCCTTCAAAGAAAGTGTGTGAAGTCCGGTACTGGCTGAAAACACAGTGTCATTGATTGATGTCAGTCCGACGTTTTCTATACGGATGGTCCTCGTTTTGTTCAGGGGCTTGAAAACATCCGTCGGAAACCCTCCGCTAATGGTAAGATCTTTTATTATAAGTTCTCCTGCTGGGTCTGTGTATTTATCTATTGGTTCAATCGTCAGTCCCTCAAACGTGCCAGAATTTAAGGTAAGGGTGCCTCCTCTGATGGTAAGTTTGTTTAATGTTCCAAACGGTGAAAAGACATTGGCGGGTAAATTAACGTTGCAGTTTGAAATTTCCACTTCTTGTATGTATCCAAGAGTGTTGAACGACGTAGCCTGTAAATTTAAGGAGCCTCCGGTTGTACAGAAAAGCTGAAGTGTAGGGTTTTTGTCATGACTTAGCTTGGTCGTGTCGTAAGAGCCGAATCCAGCGAAGGAACCTGCATTGAGGTTGCCGTTGATTTTAGCGATCTGAATCCACTGTGGTAGAGGATCGCTGAAAGTGCTGTATGTTACAGGTAAAGAAACGCTACCAAATGTACATTTGTATAGATGAGTGGAATCCATTTCATCAAAGTATGAACATCCGGAAGGAAAGGTAGCGCCATTCACAAACACCAGCAGAGGCAAAAAGAAAAACAGAGCGCAATTTCCAAAAGCCATTCTGAAAAATCTCACTCTTCAATGGTTTTATCTTTAACTTTCAATTTTTGTTACATATTATTTGTAAAGTTTTCTCATATATCTAAATATGGCTGTTCCAAACCGTGCGCTCGTGACCGACCCCGTTCGTTCCTCTATCAAATCCAGCTTTTGCAATAATCGTATTACTCCACATGAAACACAATAGATGCACGGACTGTGAGGCAGGGATTTCTTTTATAATCTCCTGGTTTAAATTTGGCCCAACACTTGCACTGTGCCATATGAACATATGATTTCTAATCTTTTGAGAGCTGTCCAACTTCACAGATCACAAAAAAATTAAATTAAAAAAGAATGGACAACATGAAAAATATTTTTATACGTGGGAAAGATGATACACGTCATTTCATTTTACTTTAAATGTCTTTCTACTTGTCCATACTTACAGCGCACCTACATTATATCTAAATGTAAATCGTAAAAGCAATATTGACACAATGCATTTCCTTTATGCAAGTTTAAACATTCTGAATTCAATATAAGACCATAAGGCTGATTGTCAAAGGGCACTATACATTAGTTTGCGTGAAAAATTATAATTGTCTACGTACCAGTAGCATAATTAAATCCCATGTGTTACATTTCTAATTATACAAGATGGAAGAATTCTCCGTGATCTGGTTCTTTGGTAACTTCATATTGAAAGTTAGAACAGATTTCATTGTTCAAGATCAAGAATTCAAATCTCACCATTACAGATGAGTCTCGTACAAAAAGAATCGCATGATCTTTACATTCCAAAATCATTTGTCCACGCATATTAGCTAGGATATCGATGCTTTGTACGACATTATCATTTTTCAGAAAGATAAAGAACACGAGAGAGAGAGAGAGAGAGAGAGAGAGAGAGAGAGAGAGAGAGAGAGAGAGAGAGAGTGAGAGAGAGAGAGAGAGAGAGAGAGAGAGGTGTTATTTATCTTTATTTTATCTAAACCATAGTGCTAACTACGTAATTATCTCGTTATATAACGTGGTATTATCTTTTCTACTTAGTCATCTCTTTATAGCGAATTAATTATTGCATTTTAACGAGTTAGTATCTCCTTTTAACATGTGTGTTATCTCGTCAAAGCGAGTTGGTATCTTGTTATAGAAAGTTACAAGGGTAAGCCATTCTATTCCTACAGTTTTGATACGGTTATCCGTTTACCCTGATTTCAAGAATACTAGATTCAACGATGAAATGTGACCGGTCAACAGGGGAATGATTTCATTCGACCGACACACCCCGCCTTTGATGTTTCCAGGATATCTGTGTTTGACGAAATGATGGATTCGATACTCTCTGTATATCTACTTTACTTCTACCCGGAGTTAAGACCTCGTGACCTGAGGTAAGCGCTTAAGGCCATTTACTATAAAACATCTTGTCACAAGCTACGGGGAAGCAATTTGAATTGTCATATTAAATTGTTGTTTATATTATTACGGATAATAGAATTTCAGTTAATATTACACCAGGGCTAAAATACAAACAATATTTCTATAAGTATACGACTGCTAGAATATAATTATTTACTAATATATATTTTTTTTCAAACTGACATATGTAATCCATAATGGTGATACATAATAATTTATGCAGCTTGAGGCTGTTTGATTTCCATCACACCTTTTGAATTATGGCTGATCCCACCCGCGTCGCATGCGCTTTTACACACGGAATCGGGGCAAGAATAGACGTGACTAGCGTCGGTTTTGATCGACGAAGATGACATCACCAAATTCATTACGCTAAATCACGTGTACAAGCACTAAAAGGTACATGTTTTCAGATATGCACAACACAACGGACCTGCTGAGGAAAAGAGCAGTTGGGTTGTGCTTGTGAGGTATGTATCACACGTCGTGCAGCCATTCAGGGGGAGGTCGAGTTAAACAGGCACGCAGGTGGATAGTCCTATTGAAACGTTTTTTATCAATGTGACGCCAGGCCTAACCAGGAATTTTCAATTGGGCGCGGGGGGGGTGCCAACACTAAGCAAGGGTCTGGGGACAATTTAGACTCCCGAGTTGGCGGCGAAGCCCGCGGAAGTTGAAAATTCTTAGTATTTATCACGGGTGTGAATGCCCCCCCCCCCCCCCCCAACAGGTTTCCAGGCGACGGCCCTAGTAGGGTCATAGGGCGAAGCCTCGAAGGTGAGAGTTTTAGCTTTTTCGTTTTAAAATGGGGTGCATTATGCACCTAGTTACCCCTCCTAGTTACGGCCTATGCAACCAACTTTATGTATGCTAATAACCTATATATGATAAGCTTTTTGGGCATTATTTTTATTCATAAATACATGTACTAGAGATATGTTTTCTGAAAAAAACCCTCGTGCAACACAGAAAAGTCTTGTAGACGGTAAGTGAAAGAGAGGTCAGAAGTCTGTTACAAGAGAGTCCAAGATAGTCTTAAGGACGAGATCTGTAGGAGCGAGCTGAAGAGAGGTCAGAAGTATCTGTACAAGCAGAGGTAAATATTGAAGTGATGTAAACCGTGTAACGCTTTGTTCAATGTTTCATCATAATCAGGCGCTTGTTGTGACAACATCTTTCAACATATCATCATTTTTATATATTTAATTATTTTGCCACTGTACCATTGCCTGCTTGAAAATTTGATTGTGCGTTTGAATCCATGATTAGTAAACTACTACGACTTTATCAAACTCATGGAAGTGGTAATCACCTCTGGTCATGTCCTTGTCGAGCAATACTTTCTTAGGACTGAGAATTCTAATTTCAATTTCAATTAACTGGATATAGTATCCCCTTGCTATGAGATTTTGAGGGACCGAGGAGATTAATTATTTTTCAATGGTTTCGACAACTCGTAATATGGTGTATGTTTCTAAGGTGAATTCGCCATGCTGTGCAAAGGGTGATATTAATCATGTTGTGCAATTTTTAGTTGACGGCGTCGGGACGTAATCCCACATAGGTCTAGCGGAGAAGTAGTTTCTCCCTCCAACTTTTTCGCCATAATATACATTACATCTATTCATCAAAATTAAAACACGGAGGAACAGAGACGAGAGGACAGCGGAGGAGTCGAGAGGCGAGAGAGAGAGAAGAGAAAGAATGAGAGAGAGGAGGAGAGAGAGAGAGAGAGAGAGAGAGAGAGAGAGGAAGAAGAGAGAGAGAGAGAGCAAAATTGAACATTCTTTCTTAATCGAACAAGATGCGACTGATGTTGTTTTAAGATTGCTAAATGTAAAGTACATGTACTATGACATTTCTAAGAATGATAACATGATGTTTAACAGCAAAATGCGACTTATGGTCGGTCCACATTTTTTTAGTTCCAGAAAATTACATTATGACGTTAATTCAATACGAATTCACAGGTATATTAATTTCTATTTTATTACAAGATATCAATTCGCTGTAAAAAGGTAATCAACTCTTTAACTCGTTATTATGAGATAATCATGTAATGGCAAAGATCAATCACACAAGTCCTAAAAAGAATACAAAAACAAGAGCTTGGCGAACACGGACCCCTGACACACCAGAGGTGGGATCAGGTGTCTAGGATGATATAAGCATCCCCTGTTGATCGTCACACCCGCCGTGAGCCATAGTCTTGATCAGGTAAACGTAACAATCCGTAGTCAACTAGTGTTGTGAAAAAACGCTTAACAATGGCTATGAAACACATCAGACAGCATTTGATTCAATGGTAGGTCATAATGGTCAACTAAATTTTTATAAACGACCATAGAACTTACAAAAATGCCGCCTTTAAACGTGGCTGTTGACCTCTGCAACAAAACTTGTCTGTAAGTAGCCTGCTTCGATTCAAAAACTGATCATACGCAGAACTAGCTCTTGCGTATCGAATAAGTTGAGAGACATACACACCATATGCAGGTGATGAAATTGCTACATAAATAGGGGAGTGCATGGGAGAAGCTGAAATCGTCCCGTTTGTCATAAAGTGAGTAGTTATAATGTCGGTGTTTCAATAAAATATCAAGACGAAGCAGACATGGAAAGACGCTGTAGGTGTTCTTAAAATC
>CAJDSM010000077.1:48463-50963 GCA_903981925.1 Ostrea lurida
GTCATTTCAATAGAAAGCCAGTCGTTGACCACTGTTGTGAAATGTTGGAAACGTGGTGAGGTTATTGAAGAATTACAGCTTCAAAGGCCGTAACCAGGGGGGGGGGGGGTGCACGTGCATCCCCATTTTAAAATGAAATGCTAAAACCTCTCAGATTCCGGGGGCGAACCCCTACTAGGGCCCGTCTGGACCCGTTGGGGCCTCCAGATCCAATGCAAATGCTAAAATTTTCTCAGCGTTCGCCCCCTGGCCCCCTGCTAACTCTGAATCAATGGGAGTCCTAAATCGGTCCCAGCCCCCTTGATTTGTCTGTGACCCCCCCCCCCCCATTGAAAATTACTGGTTACGCCTGAGCTATGTAAAATTCGCACAAAACTCGGTTCATTCGATAATGCAATTATTTTTTATTGAATGGAGGGGGAGGGGTATGAGTCTGATAAGGTATCTTATAAAACAAGTTCGTAGGTGGGAAAGAAATTTTGGACTGTACGGAGTGCGTCAAAGATGCAGCAAATTGGACTAACCTGTGACTCTAACAGGCAAGACAAATGCCTCAAAGTCAGGAAAATAATTTTAAAAAGTAATAGCAGATATTTGGTTCGTGATATGTGTCAAACTGTTGCCATATTTGCTATCGCGAGTGCATTTCATTTTGAAACGTATTTTGAATGTACGAAAGATGTTTACTACAATGGATACCACATATGTTGACAAGATGACCAAAATTGGGTACGAGTACAAACCGCTAAACAATTGCTCAAATATTCCCAAATTTTCAATTCGAAGACTATTTGCAAACATTGTTAATGGGATGAAACACGGGTTTAATATTTCGAAAAATTGAAAAAAAAATATGACTAACTAACATTGTAGAGGACCTGTAGTTGCCAAAAAGACCATAACAAAGCATAAAGGTTCATATTACATATCCTTCTCACGTGATGGTATAGCCGTACAAATTCCAGTACTGAAGGGCAAAGTGTTACAGGTCGGTATTACCAAGATATTAAACTAGAAAGCTTCAAAAAAATATTATCATAAAAGATGCATGTGGTCAGGATTTAAGGCATCTTTCATGATAATGCTCCATCAAATACATCCATAGTTTGGTCGAGCTCGATTCAAAGGTCACAGGATTTTTAATACATTCCAATCTTTGGTTTTTGAATGTGCCACAGCTATCACTGAATTCTAACATTTTTCACATGGCGGTATGATCAATTGAATACGTCTTTATCCTAGAAGAGAGGTACTCTATGGTATTGATATAAAGTGAAGAGTGGCTTTAAAAGGGCATGGACACGTTTCGGGCTAAAATGTTTAGATTTTCATTTTTAATATTGACAATTGCTCACTTAGGGTATTACTAATGGTCAGAAATATTTTGAACGTCATTTGTTGAGTTACAGGAGATACAGAACTTACAATTCTTTGCTATGTAAACCAAGGCTCGAGTCATGTTTTTGTTTACCTATCTTGAAATATGTTAATTATATACGTTCCGTTTAAAGCAGATTTTTTTTTAAAATAACAAGTTCATTCTGATACAATTAAATAGTTTCTAGTGTTTCTCGCATCTCATTTTGTTTAAACATTGTATTTTCTGTGATGCAATCTTTATGTAAAGTAGAACAAGCTCGAGCCTTGTTTACATAGCAAAGAATTGTAAGTGCTTTGTATCTCACTTGAAACTCAAACAAATGACGTTCAAATTTTTGCTGATCATTAGAATATCAATAAGTGATATTGTAAACATTAAAAATGAAATAAAATCTAAACATATGTTAGCTCTCAAAAACGTGTCCATTGCCCCTTTAAAATCTCTATATGAAGTGTTTTCATTGTTGTTAACCATCACAGAGGACCACTTCCCAATCCTTCAAGTGTATGGTACCAGTTTTAATGTATTAAAACTTTGTGAACTTGAAACTTTTAATTGGTTTTGTAAATTCCTACACAAGAGAAAATCTGGTCCCTGTGACTTGAAACTTTCTTATTGGTTTTTGTTAAAATCCTAACACAGAGAAAATCTGGTCCCTGAGCTGATTGTTTAAATAAAAAAACCTATGATATGCAATTTATTTTGTGTTAAATGGTTTGGTATTTTGGTATGGGAATACATCCCCTTACAATCAGCATCCGGAACTACTTTGGTCCACAAAGCTCTATGAATTAAAAATTCAACGTGAACAATAAGATGCCGATTGTTTCCTTGATACCAGACGTACAATCTACGATGGTTGCCTTCACAAACGAACACCGTCAGGTGAATCCTTGCACGACGCACGTGATGTGAATGTATTTGTCTTTTTGCATTAAATTATTAGGAATGAATTTGATTTGGAGCATATTATAGGATATATTATTTGATTTCGGTCAGTTAAGGTTTTTTTTAAGTCTAAAAAATCAAATCCATATCTTAACTATTTCACCAAATATGAACTAACGGCCTGCAGGACTAAACTTCCTAGCAGTGCGTAATCAGGCCAGGATTTTTCGG
>CAJDSM010000077.1:55963-86256 GCA_903981925.1 Ostrea lurida
CGGTGACCTTCATTTCAACATTCCGATATATCGACGACGTTTTATCTAATAAAAATAATTTTTTAATGCATGGGTGGACTATATATGTCGAAAATCGTGTTGCCAAATGTTAATGACCTTCACTCGTATCAACGGTCAAACCGTAAAACATTTAGTTTTAAACGGACAAAAATGCGTTATTACCAAACTACAGTTAGTTATTGATATTCATTATTTCAGAAAAAAAATTCTGATATTGACATGACATCTCTCCAGGGAAAGACAGTTTGAAATAATATATGACGAAGCCTCGTAATTTTTGATGAATTGTAGTTCTATGTTAATTTCAAAATGTTGAACTTTATTTTTAAAAATGAAGATGCTACATTTTTGTATGACACTTAATTGAAGGTCGCTTACAATTACATTTGCTTATTCCCCACTTGTGCCATGTAAGACGTAAACACAGGTAGTGATAGAAGCGAGAATCACGGGTCTTTGGTATATGGCTTAAAACGAAGGTCTATGTCGCAGCAGGGTTGGCACGAGTAAGAACCGTCACTCTCACTGCAAAGCATAGGCCCAAATTTGTGGTACTTCACCTATAACTTGTGATGTCTCAATATGAGTGAGAAATTCTTGCAGGGACATAAAATCAACAACAAAACATCAATGTGCTTATTTCTTTGATTCGTAATTTGTGAACAGTCCTACGTGGAACTATTCCTTAACATTTCACAAGTATTCTATTGTATAACAACGTTTTATTCAATTCCAAATACATATAAATAAATTTGAAGTCGTTCGCCAAATATAGAGACTCAAAGCGCCTTCTTGACCTCCGTGCTCTCCGCTTGATCTGTGATTGCCCACGAGAGATTGGTCTTGGGAGGCGCCTTTTGACCCCCTCCACCTCCTCGCTTCAGGGCCTCTAAGACTCTTATGGCCTTTTCTCTCTTTCTGATTTCGATTTCCTTCTCGTTCTTGTACATTGCGCTGCGGTAAGCCACGACTACAACAAAAGCGACCCAGGCCAGGACAAATGACACGGTAGTAAAAGCGTATGAAATGATTTGGTACCACTCAAAACAGTCTATTCCGATGGCGATGCCTAGACAATAAATAAGACAAAACAGTAAAAATCTTATAATACAAGTGTAACACAATAAAAGTCAAAGAGCCTTGTGCATCATTTTAGCTTAATTTTTTTTTTTACAATGGATTGTGTGTAACTAGTCATATTTGTAACGATGTCCTATTCTTCTTTTAAAAATTCTGGCACCGTATAAGTATGAATACACCACACAATAAAGATTCAGTTGGGAGGGCAAACTCTCTTCTATGGAGTCCACGCTTCTTTATTTTACTGGGTGGGAACTTACCTGGTATGCTGTGGCATTTGTCGGTGCTTCTGCACTGTTCACCGAAGTATTGTGCAGCTCTCTGTCCACCGCTACACAAGATGCCACCTTTCATGCGCATGGAGTACGCGGAAAAGTGGTCCAGAAACCAGAGGTTGTCACAAGAGCAGTCCCAGGAAATCCCGGAGACATCAACTTCCGTCAATGAAGTCATATTTTGTAGAAATGTCCGTGGAAGAGTTGTGAAATTGTTGTTCGCCAAATTGAGCAGAGTGACTTTGTTGTTGTACAAAAACGTATTAGAATCGATAGTGGTGATTCCGCATCCACTAATGTCTAGGGCGGAAACCATGGCGAGCGGGTCGAAGAACCCAGAAGAGAAATTGGACCCTACATTGACGTTCTTAATCGTAAGTTTGCCTTGCGGACTGGAAACATCAGAAAGCTTTGTGATGTTCAATCCTGAAAAGGTATCTGGTTGTGTTGACGCTATTATGCCGCCTTCGATTGTCAAGGAATCCAGATTTTCGAATGTTGAAAAGGCATTACTTGGGATACCACTCGTGAAATTGCAACCAATCATTTTGAATTCATTGATGAAGTTTAGATCTGTAAACGTTGTGCTGGAAATTTGAATGGAGCCGCCTGATTTACACCCAATTTCTAAAGAATTTGTATAGTCTGCATTCACTGCTGAATAGTTGAAGGCACTGAAACCAGTGAATAGCTGAGATGCGGAAATATCCCCAGTGACGTCATAGATAACCAAACGCTGAGGTTCGGGGTCGCTGAAATTGTTGTACTCAAGTGGAAGCGAAATTGAAGCAAAATCACAGATGTAGAGTCCCATTGAAGACGTAGAAGTGTCATAATTACACCCGCTAGGGGCCGTGGCAGACGACACCGTTCCAATCAAAAGTCCAAAAAATAAAACTAGAAAGGAAGACATTTTGATGGCAGTTTATCGTCAATATATTTCTTATAGTTAAACGTCCGACTCACATATTTTAGTGGTCTTTTGAATAACCATTTAATACTTACATTTCAGGTGTATAAATAATCTTTATTTGTCAATGAGATATAGACCGTGTGCTGAATGTTTTTTTAAGGAATTAGATCAGGCATGATAAGAAAATTATTAGATACAATAAAAAGTTAGCGTTTATAAAGGTGCGATTAATGTATCCCTGTGAACATTGAAAACATTCATTTTGTTTTTACTTGATAAGATTCAGTATTTGTAACTAGAACTGTTATGTGACGTACAGGTTCCTATAAATCATCATAATGTTGATACAGTGTAATTATGCAGGTTTCACATTGTAAATTCTTGTCCTGTTGCATTTATTAAATGTAAATACAAAATTTACACTTTATGAAAATGTAATAAAAGTTTGTATTTTACAGTATGGTAAAAACACCACCCCGTATTTTTAATTCAACATGCATAGAATTACTAAAGACAAAGTCATTCTAATTTCTGTTCTTTTTAAATAAAATGAAAATTAATTTCATGTGATATTTAGTGCCATTTACATACAGTATTAACCCATTTTTCGATTGTACATACAAAGTTGAATACATCGTCACCTTAAAGTCATCACGTGTGGTTTAAGTCCTCTGTCATGTCCACTATCTTTTGTATCAACAACTATTATTGCGAATTCATAAATGAAGTCCAAAAGTAAATAATGACTAGAAGCATTCATTAAAGAATGTTAAAGATCGATTTAGGTCTTCTGAAAATACATAGTAATAAGGGAGGTGTTTATTCTTTCACCAAATACACAGCGAAATTTAAATCGTTTTGGAAAGTCATGTTCCTTACAAACGTTTGCTAGAGCGCTTTGCCAAACTGAAACGAAAATGATTCTGAAAACAATATGCATCCTGGCATTTCTGTCTCTGTGTCACGGAGCAACATACCCTAGTGGTTGTACCTACGAGGAATATACAAAACCAATAGGTGTTTATTCTTGTGACTTTACAAATGCAACATTTCCTGTCGCGCTTGGGTCATTTTCGAGTCCAAATCCACAACGACTGAAAATAACATTTTTCTCGGGTAACTTGGAGAGTTCGAGCGTATTCTCGGGTTTCAATGCCTACGACGTCTCCACGTTTGATACGAACTACAAAGCCTCGCTCGAGATTTCCTGTAACACTTCAGGTACACTCGGCCTTTCTACAACCTCCTTTACCGACATGACCTATATCCAGGAACTACGTCTCGTGGGTTGCAATCTGAACAACGGAATCCCAGCTAACACGTTTAATGGGATGCAGTTAGATTACTTGGAAATTGACAGGGGGATCATCGCCTCAACGGATGCGTCAAGTCTTGCTGGTTTGACCATTCAGAGATTGGCCAATGTTCCAAACCCCATCGGAGGCTTCACGATAAAGAACGCCCAACTGACCGCCGGGGAGCTGGCCAGCAATTTCTTTTCTCCTATCACCAGTGTAGTATCTATCACTGTGGACAATGCCAATCTCGTCAATTTGACCACTGGAATGTTTTCTTCAAACACTGCCGTACAAACCATTAATCTGTCCCGGAATAAATTCACCAAGGTGTCCTTCGACCTTTTTAATGGTTTGACGTCTCTCACCTCCATTAACATGTCGTACATTGACTGGGAGTGTACCTGCACAGATTTATGGTTCCAGCATTCACTATCGTCAAATTATATCGACTTATATGGGAATATTTTGTGCATGTCACCTACAAGTTTTCAGTGTAAGTTTGATCAATTTAGAAAATTAATGAAAAGGGAAGATAATAGTGTCAAACTCATGGACCCTAAACAATCATTTATCTTGAGAGAATGTTTCAAAAGTATCAAAACATAGTTGAAATGTAAAAACACAAAACATACATGTACTATCTGTATATTCCATTCCAGATATGAAATGGACCCAATATTATTTCAATGAATGCGAAAAGAAAGATTTTTGCTTTGGAGTTCCAGGTAAGATACTGACTAAACATGTAATCTGTCTTTAAGCACAACTAATCTCTTCCACATCCTGTCAAGACGGTGGAAAGATTGAAACTCTTGAAATCAATGAAAGTATCTTAATTCTGTCATATCCTTCTTAATTCGCAAATATTTTTTTCGCAGGCGTCGTATCAGGGATCTTCTGCTACCAGTGGCATCAGATTTTATACTACTTCCTCCTCATGATTGCTTTCGTTGTATCCGCAATTGCTGTGTTCATTGTGGTAAATGTTCGACGAAAGATGATGCAGATTATCCGTGAAATCGAGGCTAAGAAACGAAAAGCTTATCGCAAGGTCAAAGAGGCGCTTGTTCGAGGAAGAGATGGTCAGCACGCGCCTGCATCGACAACCATGGGCGGCATGAAGGAACGGAAGTGGATAGAAACCGTCGTGCCATAGAACGAGCATAATGGAGTCCAAGAAACATTTGAATTTTTGCATGTGAACAAAGGTTTTATTGTCTTATTTTGTACTAATGCTATTTATACATGTAGCTTGAATATTTAAAATCAAGTCAAAGTGAGACAACTCATTTCTAACCTCTCACATTGCAGCTGCTGTCATAGGGAATAAGCTTATTTCTAGATGCCCTCCCAGCAAACACTACTCAGATACATTTACAAAAGTTTTATCAGGAATAAATCATGATTTGTTTTTAGTAATTCTCCATTAAAAAGAACCGAGCGTTTTGCAAGGTAATTGTCTCTTTAAGTTGAAATAAAAAGACATAACAAAGACATAAAAAGACAAAAGTGAGACTTTTTAATTAAATTTTGTGATGAAATGATACATTTATAGTTTGTTTGCAATTGTGAAAATTTAAATAATGAGTGATTCGCAAATGACTCCCTGCTTCCAATGTGTTATGGTTAATAAATTTTGTCATTTCCCCATGCTTCTATTGTTTTTGTTTCTCTCGCAATAACATAAATAGACAGACTCCTCGTATAAATGGTTATTGCTTTGTTGGCATGCATTTTTTCAGTATGGTGGAACATTAATTCTCATGAGATAAGTAATTTATAGCCGCTCTTGATTAGAATTTTGGAGTGCATTTCATGAATCTCATTGAAGATGCAACGGAAATGGTTCGTGTCATTGGGTAATTAGATGCATAAAGCAAAGAGGCATGCAGTGTTTATGGATACCCACCTCCGCACAACACTGGGGTTGAACCAAACCTAGTAACGCTACTAACGCATGAGTAGACGGTGAAACCCAGGCCGTGCTTTTACAAGGTCAAATGCTCGAACTTAGTCAATTAAATATATTAGTTTAGAATATGTTTTGTGTGTAAACTTTTAATTCTAATTATCAATTAAGGGACGGAGACACTTTTTTGTTTGTTTCGATAGCCACTGAGTAAACAATAACTATAGACAATAACATACCTCAATATTTGTATACCCTTCCTGTGCTATTACACTACGCATTTAGTTTTTCTTACAGTTGTGCAATTATAGAAACGAAAATTTCTAATGACATTCTGTCATGATAAATAACCGCCATTTTTTGTGAAAAATTTTAAACACATTTAACTAACAGTTCAACTTTTTGACATCAGCTTCTCAATCGCCAACTTTCCATAGTTTATGTAGTAACATTCTATCAACATCTGCAAATGTTGCCTATGTCTCTCAGCTTATTCAATACACAAAAGCTTGTCCTGCGTGTGATCAATCTTTGAAGGAGATGAAGTTGTTGTTGCAGGGGTTTCAACAATCACGTTTAAAGTCAGCATTTCCCAAAGTCTATGGTCGCTATAACGATTTAGTTTGCCAGTGCAACCTGTTATTGGGTCAAATGCTGTCTGATGTATTTCATGGCATTGTTGAGTCGTTCTTTGTACACTGAACTGATCACGACAATGAACTTACGGCTTGTGTGACCGGTCGACAGGGAATGGTTACTCCTCCTAAGCACCTAACCCCCGCCCCTGGTGTGTCCAGGAGTCCGTGTTTGCCCAGGTCTTATTTTGCATTCTGTTTGGGACTTACAAGATCACTGTTCGTTATCTTCACCTTTTCATTAAAGAGTAGCTTTTGATCATTAAAAGTGAAAAGAAAATTTGGGGGAAAATCTTGAATCAGTCCCTTCAATCTGCGTTATGGCAAAGTATAGGGTAACGAATGAATTAGTTGCTTTGATTTTCGACTCATTGCATTCGCTAAAACTACATGTAAATGCAAGATTTCCTAATTGTGCTCCCCGGAAAATTTCGGGGAAGCATATAGTCGCCGTTGTGTCCGTCCGAGCTCATATCTCCTAAGCATTTCATCATAGATTTATATAATTTACCACAAATTTCCTTGAGACAAGGGCTTGTGATTCAAGGCTTTCAAGATCATTTTAGAAAGGTCAAGGTCACTCAGAACTTTTAATATTTCTTATTTCAACAATTATTCAACATATAAGTTCCCACCTCTTAAACCTTTCATCATAATTGATCACAAATATTCTTTGGGACATGGTACTTTGATCAAGGTCATTTTCAAAGGTCAAGGTCACTCAAAGCATATACCATATATAGGGGAAAAGTGCCTTATTTGAACAGTTTTGAACAAGTATTGAAGATGTAATCCACAAATAAGTAACAGGCAAATCTTGTGTATGAATATAAACTTCATTTCAATAATATTTCAACAGTTATTGAACTTTCGTTCTGATATCTCTCAAAGCCAAGGTCATTGAGAAGATATAACTTGTATGAAGAAAAAGTTCCTTATTAAACAGTTTTTGAACAGGTATTGATCATACATATATGTCGCACAAACAAGGAATAGGCAAATGACTAACTGGCAAAGGTCACACAAGGGCATTTTGTAAAGGTTGAGGTCACTTAACATTTACGTTATATTAATAACCCTTTATTTCAACTGTGTAAGTCATTCGTCAAATAAGTATTTTATTGGTTAGATGCAATTCGGGGAGCATTCATCAGTTTTACTGATATTCTTGTTTTAAAGTTTACGTTTATCACTAATGAATACGATTCGTGTATGCAAGTACAGATTCCTACGATTGTCATGACCTGCATCTACACACTGATTAATATGTACAGACGATAGATTACTGTAAGTTAGACGTGGGCTTTGGTTGTTCATCAGTTTGCCGTTAGAAGTAAGAATTGATTTTTCATCAGTTCAACCATATTGGTCGTTCAGGTTTTTTAAATACAAAACTTCAACTTACTATCGTATCAACATCAACTCTATGTCAATGCATGCATGTATCAACATCAACTTCTTGTCAATGCATACATGTATATCATATGTATAGCCCTTGAAATCTCTTACGGCGGGGATTTAAAACTGATAAAATAAATCGGCCTTTCAATAAAACAAAATACGATGCAAATTATATATGATTGATTTATTTGAGACTCACTGATATCAAACATTCAATATCAGCTACATGTATTTGGAAATAGGTTTTGGTATCACATTTGCATTCTTTTTTTTTTTCAGAAGTAGTATTGATATTCTATGAAATTTCTCCCATGTACTGAAAGGCATCCATCAGGTTGGGGGGAAACACATTCATTGACATTTATAAGATTAATATAATGCTTTAGCTGCCTGATTATCAATTTTATCTTCCACCAGATTTGATTTGCGGGTTCTAAATTTACAATTGATCTACCCAGATGCATTGCAAGAAGATAATTTACAAACCAAACTATAATAGTCACACATTATTCGGAACGTAACATCCAACATCAATCTTAACAACATAACGATGAGCCTAGGGGAATTTCCAACAGAAGCCGCACGCTGATCGACATCAACAATTTTGGATATGATGTTCCTTTATGTAATAGGAGTTGAATGTTAATTAACTGAAATTTGATTGCTCTTTCCATAGCAATATCACACACACCAATAGCTGTATGAATTGTCATTTATTGAGATAATGATCACCAACAAATATTTCATCCATTGTTCCTAATTAAAGTTACATAATGACCTCCCCTGATATAAAAGAAAGTAATAGATACAAATATGCATGTACAGTACATCCAAAATGTTGGCGATCAAATAGGAAATAAAAATAGAATCAGTTAGCAAAAATTTCACATGGGAAGGTGGGTATGGTTCTCAATATACCCCTCCCTTGCAAATACGAAAGTAAAGTTACCATGGTTAACATTGTAGTTAATGCAGAAAGTGTTACAGAATTTAAATGGTTTCAATGTTGTGATTTCAATATTAATACATCAAGGGGGCCATTCTGCATTGACAAGTGCCTTTTTTGTGGAATTTGGAACTGCAAATGCGAAAAGTGGACAGGTTGAATTCTCGGCGCGTACTTCTACTTTCACTTTAAACGGTAAGTCGAAAATAGCATGTTTCATATTAATGCAAAATATCTTGAGATAGAATCAAGGAACCTATAACCAATTTGGCCTTGTTGGAAAGTTAGGATTTTTGCAAGAACTTGATATATTTCATTATACTGGGAATTTTTTTTTTTTGAGTGAGATGGGGGTCAAAATATGGTAGGTTTCATCTTTTTGCAGAAAATTTCCTCTCAGGATGATGCAGGTGCTTCAGGCAATCTCGACCGATTTCCAGGCACAAGCAGCACGTGTGGTCATGGGACATAAAATTATTTTGTGTTTGTGTTTTTCAATAATAAGACATTATTATGAAAATTGGTTGCCAGGTTAACAAAATTGATCATTAAAAAATGTCTCCCTACCTGGAATTTTCATCATTTCTCGTAGTTGGACCTTATGTTACTAATTTGGCCAGTAGCTTTTTCCTGTAAACAATATACGGTGATGCTATCTTTAAATCACGTGATCAAAACTCACTCGAAATCAAAATATACACTATACATCACTATACATCTACACCTAATAAAGCTAAATAGCAACATTTACTTATAAGAAGAACCTGATTACATAAAAATCATATCATTTTACAATATGGTTGTATTATTATGTAATACAAGTTGAATGTTGATTAACTGGAACTCGTTTGCTCCTTTCACATAAATATCACAAATGCCATTAGTTGTGATTTAGTTGAGACATGCCTTTGTAAATGGGGAGTTCACCAAGAAACATCTCAAACAATTGGTACTAATTAAAGTAGCGAAATAATCTCCCATGATAATAAACAAAATATGTACAGTACAAAGCATAGTATCAATACAGGTCCAAACACGGGTAGGCAACCACAAAAGTATCATAATGACATGATAGTATCAATACAGGTTCAAACACGGGTAGGCAACCACAAAAGTATTATAATGACATAGTAATAATACAGGTCCAAACACGGGTAGGCAACCACAAAAGTATTATAATGGCATAGTATCAATACAATTCCAATGATCATTTTACGGCAGTTTAAAAACTTCCAACCTGCAAGATGTATCATGCAGAGAGATGTATCATGCAGAGGTCAACCGTTGTCCCCTTGTTACTGAGATGCTTACTACAGCAGTTTACATCTGACAGTCCTAAGGTTTGACATTGCACAGTATATAGTATAATTGACAGTATATAGGTTTTACATTGCCTAATATAGGTTAAACATGACAGTATATTAGGCTGTTTATAACGCTTGACCTCAGTCTAATAGTTAAGGTAACATTTGCCGATCTATCGGGTATATCTAAGTCTGACCAGTACTATAGGTTATGACCGAACTTTTGAGAGATTCTGTACGGTTATATTACAAAACTTTCAAGCCCGATGTGTCTACATTAAACATTTAAGTTCCATTAAACCATTTTCTGTATGCAGTTTTCTGCTAAGCGTGCTGCACGTGTATCTGCCCCTATTCTTTATACAGTGCTGAATTAAGTCCAATAAATTGCATTTTGGAGGTGCGTGGTTACAAAGGAGGATTGGCTCCAATAAACTGTATAGGGGCCCTGCATGATGGCCAAATATTTACAGATATTCATTATCGGCAGCAGGAACGGCCGATCTATTTGTGGTTGTGCTAGAAAGAGTTCACTGAGGAAAAAAGTCAATCGTAATTCTTTTATATATGGAAATAAATGCAGATAAATGCATACAATTTTTATTTTTAACAAAAAAATCATTTGTATGAGTCATTTAGACTCATTTTGATTCTTCTAAAAAATATTGACAAAATGAGCTGCACTATCCCTTTAAGCATGGGCAGATTTAAGATTTCAATGTAAATGTACATATGTAGTTCTAAGGGCGTAGAAAAAATATAGGGGACAAGAGTATAATATATTGGTCATTTCTGTATGTTTCTTTGGAAAGCTTAGAATATTTCAAAATTTAGAGGCCGATTTGAGGCTTTGTATCAAAATTATCTTGTGCATGGAATGTACCAGTCACATTGATTTATTTAGAGGATGTTTTAGGGCAATTCTAAAACCATCATGAATGACTTTGTATCATCAAAGTCGAGTGTAACATATTTTCTTCTTGAATGAATAAGCTTGTTAAGCCTTTTGACTTCAGCGCCATCTCACCCAGGCGTCTGAACTTCAAGGAATGCAGTAAATGCGAGAAGGAATTTACAGATTTTAACAAAAGTATCTGTTGATGATTGCAATCAGTAAACTGAAGTCCCTGTTAACTTACTTAGAATGGGGCCTGTTATTGGCAATCTAGAATCCTTACTAGGAGCATAATGGTGGCAACATTTTTTTACCAGAAACATTTTTGATGAATCAGCAATCTACATGTACATAGCTGATTGTTGATATGCAGTTGGGAGAACAAATCAGAAATGAAGTTGCATAATAAACGTGATGAGATACGTACTACCGAATTTGCTGGATATAATGTTCCTAATTGCTTGTTTGTTGTTCTACGTCCAATTCGAGAATTTATCATCATCAGCATGTCGCCCAGGGCCCGGTAACCGTAAAGGTTCTATATCCTGCCAACCACTATCTCCGGAAGATTAGCTGTGATTTTACATTTCTGTAGTTCCGGAAGATTAGCTGTGATTTTACATTTCTGTAGTTCCGGGCGCTTGGCAAAGTTGTGACAGGTGATTGTGGAATGTTTACAAATCTATGATGAACGTACACATATCGGTTACAAATGAAGTAGACTTGTCTGTTAAAGATCATTGGGCGACAAATATTTTTCTATAACTTCTTTCAGCTACAGTCTGGACTATGTTAATCACTGAGCGGAAAATACGGGATGAAGACTTTCAATTGCATTTAGATTTCCAATTGCATTTTGTGTGTGTGTATGATAAACCGAAAACATTCATAATAGTTTCACGTACATAGTTTGGCTGTTTTCCCTGGGGTCATTCTACTGTATTTTATACATTAGAGAATCATAGTATTGTTGAAAGCATATATGAGATAAATCATATTTATTTTCTGCAATAAATTCATGATTACGTATGTGAAAGTTCTCAAGATAGGGTGCATTAAGTTTTCTTCAATCTTAAGCATCTATGCAGCCGTACTTAAAGGAACTATGTTAGGCCCCTTTCATTTTTTAAAATTTATTCTACCAGGGTAATAATGTTGCAAAAACATGTACATGTATTACCTAAATGTAATTTGTCTAAAAAAAAGTACGCAAAGTGAGTAGAGATGCAAGTTTGAATATACAATACATCGTTACCTTGGTTTACGTTTTCCCATTGATTTGTGTTGATCTAAATCTATCAGTACTGTGTACTATTGTAAGCAGTGCATATAATAATCGACGATTTGTCGAAATATTGTCAAATCGTATTATTTCCATAGTCTAGCATACTGACAAAGTATGTGGTCTGATTTTTAACGTCGAAGAAAAAACGAGATATTATCTTTTAGAAACTCAAATTCACATTCGGTCGAAAAAATATCTCAGCGTTTATAACATGTCAGTAGGTTAGGATAAGTTATTTGCATGTTTTATTTTTATTCAAGTGAGCAATGGTGATTTTTTTTTATCAATTCTTCATTATCTTTGTACATTTTTCCTGGGGGTAAATGGCTCGTACCATATACATGTATTAAAACTACTTAGATAAACTAAATAGTAACACCTTAATGTAATTTAACTTTCTCAGTGTCTAAAAAAATATTTTCATTGCTGTATAAAGAGTCCTTAAAAAGTATACGATATTTATTCCACCCGTCTGTCGTCTGGGAGATTGAAACCTCACTGACGTTTAAAGCTGGTAAGAGGCTCAACTTTGTGCAGCAAGCTTAGAATTGCTAAGGTATCCTTATCTTGGCATCGAAAAGAATCTCCATATTTGCAAACCGGATGAGGACCACTCATAAAAAACGACGACACATTGCTAACGTAGGGGCCATGTTTACAAAAATCAAATATCCATATTTCTAAGAAACATCGTTACCCCCCAAATAGAAAAAATATAACACTACAAATAACTAAAGATTACCAATGGAATTCGCGCAGTTATGAAACAAGCGCCATAATTAAACTCACACATGAAAATACTATATCGAAATCCTTTTCAGTTGACAAACGAGCAGTTAATAGAATTCACATGAAATGATGATATGGTTACTTTGGGATTAATACAAACGAAATATCATAGTTTCTGCCAATATTGCCCTAGTTGTATGCATAAAGACATCTGTCATTTTTCTTCTGGAGAACTGCACGAAACAATCTCATTGACTGACTGTTCAGGCAGGTCGAAGCTCGCTTAATTGATACGAAGCTTACGCTCTGGAGGAAGGAAATTTTTACAATGATGCAAGTTTTGTTCAACGGTTAATAAATTTACATAGACTCTGTAGAGACAATGACTTTCATCTAAACCACTTCTTTTACTTTCATTACGTTATTCATAACACGTCTGTCGCATCTATTACAATTATAATTTCAATTGTCAATAATGCACATATAGAGAAGGTGAAAAATTGTAATCACATATACAATACAACATGCTTTTAAATTCAAATCAATAAAGAAATTAATTTTTAACTTTTAATGAATCGCGTATACATGTATAGGGTTTCCAAAGCAACAACTAGGAAGTCTGCACACAAATCAATAGCTGTGAAGGTTTGAATTATTGATGATAACATATCAACGAACAGCTAAATCCAAAAAAAGAAGTACTTCATTCGGTTCGATTCAGCGCGAACATTAATTTAAACAGATGTAATTGAAAGAAGAACAATATGTGTTTGTGAAACACTGATGCCCTCGGATTCCACATGCCAGTGAAAAAGGCTTGCCAAAAGGATTACGCATGTGAACTATGAAAAGTATCACTTATCATTCAAAAGTTATGGCCAATGTTAAAGTTTTAGAAAAGTAGGTCAAACTTCAAGGTGAAGGTCATGAGGTGAAAATTTTGGTACCAGTTGAAAGGACTTGTCATAAGGACTACACATATGAAATTCCTATCACTTACCAGTCAAAAGTTATGACCAATGTTAAAGTATTTTTTAAAACACAGGTCAACTTCAAGCTAGGTCAGAAGGTCAAAAAGTTTGGTACCAGTTGAGAGGGTTTGTCATAAGGAATATATACACATATGGAATATAAAATTCCTATAACTAACCTTTTAAAAGTTATGGCCATTGGATGTTAAAGTTTTTCCTGCGGAAAATCAGACAAACAAACGGACAGACCAAAAACTATTATGCCCCGAATCATAACAAGAGGGCCCACGACCTTAACGGTCACCTGAGTATCATAGCCCACACAGGGAGTCTCATATTGCATTTCTTAAGTCTCAATACAGAGTATTTTTGTCACATGTTAATATCTTTCAATATATGCATATGATTCCTATTCATATACACAAGATTATCATTTCAATCTCACAAGATTGTTCAAGAATTTTAAATGAAAACCATATTGCTACTTTAATTCCAGTGAGCTTGACCTTTGACCTTTTGACCCAAAAATTCAATAGAACATCTTTGACCCATGGTTGAGTTCATGTGTATGATATGGGTGTTCTAGGTAGAAAGGATAATGCTGAAGAGCCTGGAAATCATATTGCTACTTTGATGTCCAGTGCATTTGACCTTTGACCTTTTGACCCAAAATTCGAATAAAGAACATCTTCGTCTCATGAGTATATATGTATGATATAGTCACTCTAGGTAGAAAGAGATAATGCTCTGGAACCCGGAAACCATATATAGATCTGTCCCAGTTATATATAGTGACTCTAGGCAAAATGGATAATTCTCTTGAGCCCAGACACAATATTTGCTACTTCGATGTCCAGTGTGCTTGACCTTTGCCCTTTGACCCAAATGCAATAGGCAGACCATATGCATGATATGGTGACTCTTGGTAGAAAGGCCAACACTAACAGTCTGGAACCATTCTGCCTACAGACGGATGGACAGACAACTTGATTCCAGTTACCCCCCCCCCCCCAACTTGTTGCAGGTGGGTATAATTATGATAAAAGGCTCCCTTCTCATTCCAAATATTCATTTACTTTCACATTAATATCAATAGCATTAAAAAGATGCTTTTCAAATGTTTTACATATAAACACTATGTACCAAGTTTGCCCCCCCCCCTTGCCCGGGGTCAGAACCCCTACCCCGGGAATCACCAAATTTACAATTTTGGTAAAGGCATTCCTGCTCTACATCACTATGCATTTGGTTTCTCTCAGACATGTGCAGTTGTAAAAAAGAAGATTTTTGAAAATTGGTCACTTTTGGGCAGTTTTTGCCCCGCCCCCAAGGCCCCAGGGGTGCAAGAGACCTGAAATTTACAATTTAAGTGCCCCTTGTCCCAAAGATGCTTCATACAAATTTGAAAAGAATTGAACTGGTGGTTATAAGAAGAAGTTAAAAATGTCCAATTGTAACACATTTATCAATTACCATTTTGGCTCCCACCCTAATACCAAACCCCTACCCCTAGGATCATGAGAAATTTACAATTTTGATAAAAGGCTCCCTACTATTCAAAATATTCTTTTAGTTTCACATTAAGATGTGTTTCATAGCCATTGTTAAGCCGTTTTTCACACACTGATTTGACTACGGACTGTTCCGTTTACCTGATACAAGACTATGGGCTCACGGCGGATGTGACCGGTCAACAGGAAGATGCTTACTCCTCCTAGGCACCTGATCCCACTCTGGTGTGTCCAGGGGTCCGTGATTGCCCAACTCTTGTTTTTGTATTCTATTTAGGACTTACGAGATTGATCACTGTTCGTTATCTTTGCCTTTACATTAATATCAATAGCATTAAAGAAGATGTTTTTCAAATGTTTTTACATATAAACACTATGTACCAACTTTGGCCCCGCCTGGGGTCAGAACCCCTACCCGGGGATCACCAAATTTACAATTTTGGTAAAGGCCTTCCTGCTCTACATCACTATGCATTTGGTTTCTCCAGACATGTGCGGTTGTAAAGAAGAAGATTTTTGAAAATTGGTCACTTTGGGCAGTTTTTGCCCCACCCCCAAGGCCCCAGGGGTGCAAGAGACCTGAAATTTACAATTATGTGCCCCTTGTCCCAAAGATATGCTTCATACCAAATTTGAAAAGAAATTGGACTGGTGGTTATCAAGAAGAAGTTAAAAATGTTCAATTGTTAACAGACATTAATGTACCAAATATGGCCCCGCCTGGGGTCAGAACCCCTACCCCAGGGACCACCAAATTTACAATTTTGGTAAAGGCATTCTGCTTACATCACTATGCATTTGGTTTCTCCCAGACATGTGCGGTTGTAAAGAAGAAGATTTTTGAAAAATTGGTCACTTTTGGGCAGTTTTTGCCCCGCCCCCAGGGGTGCAAGAGACCTGAAATTTAAAATCTATGTGCCCCTTGTCCCAAAGATGCTTCATACCAAATTTGAAAAGAAATTGGACAGGTGGTTATCAAGAAGAAGTTAAAAATGTTCAATTGTTAACGGACGACGCACGCAATAGGTCACCTGAGTGACCTAAAAATACGAGATACTTCATACATGGTCAAATTAAATGACTAAATAAACTGGGCAGTCAGTGATAATTTTCGTTATATACCCCGGTATCTAAGATTATTTTTGTCATCTTTCACTATGTCATTCAGTCAGAAACTTTAAACCTTGCTTGTAACTTTCGTAATACGAGAGATAGGGATCCCATATATTTTAGTACCCAGGTTTTCATCTTGTGATGTTGACCTTTGAGTTTGACAATTTACGAAAATTTCACTCAGGCACTATCTTGTGTATTATATATGATAGAACTTCATATTTGCTCATTTTCTTATGACATGGCGTTTTATTTATTTATCATTACTAGTATCGTTAATCTGTGACCTTGAAGTTTGGCCCGAATTTCAAAACTTAAACCAAACTCCTAACCTTGCTCATGATATTACAGGGCCTCGACATGACTTACATGCATTTCTAATGAAATTACCCAAACTTTTTGACCTTGGGATTTTCCTTACTTTTAAGTAGAGTTAATCTAGCCAATATTTCCTGAACTATTTGTATACAGATACCTTATAATAGGTTTTCAGTACCCCTTGCTTGTCGTAAGAGGCGACTAAATGGAGCGGTCATTCGGATGAAACCGCATAAACCGAGGCCCAGTGTCACAGCAGGTGTGGCACGAAAAGATCCCTCCCTGCTCAAAGGCCATAAGCGCCGAGCGTAGGCCTAAATTTTGCAGTCTTTCACCGCCAATGGTGACGTCTCCATATGAGTGAAATAATCTCGAGTGTGACGTTTAAACAATATATAATCAATCAATCAAAACACACTAACGTAAGTCAGGTGGGTAATTTGCTCCACCGGCATCACGATAATGACTTCAAATTAACAGAATCAAAGTACTGAATGTACTGATAGCCGTGTACTGTATTGAAGAAAACAAACTTTACATTTCAAGCCAGAGATTGGTTTCAAACCCTTTTTGTGCTTTTCCATACAAATATATTGCTTTCAGAGTCAACTGATAATGATTTTGATAGAAGATTTTAACTAACTATTCTTCCTATAGTTGTGTTCCTTTTTTCCCCAGGTTATTCACTTGAATGTACTTTTTTTTTGTTTTTTCTATTGATGGGTATCATACACCCCTGGAAACTTTGATAGATAGAAGCAGAGACAGTGGCGGATCCAGGATTTGTCGAAAGGGGGGCCCGGCCCTTTGAAAAAGTGGGCCTGCTATACGTCGCTGGCTAGAGGTTAGAATGAACCCAAGTGGGGGCCAGGGGCAAAGCCCCCGGAAGCTCTAGGGTTTTAAGGGCTTTTCAAGTCATTTTTAGGGGTTTATTTAGTTTATAATTCTTATACATAATGATAATTTGGTCACCAAAAGGGGGGCCCGGGCCCCTGCCCCCCCCCCCCCTAAATCCGCCACTGAGAGACCATGCTTGATTGATTATATGTCTGCAAAAACCGATACCCGGTGTCACAGCAGATGTGGTACGATAAAATCCCTTCCTGCTCAGAGGGCATAGGCCTAAATGTGTAGCCCTTCACCGGCAATATGACGTCTTCATATGATGTGAAAAATTCTCAAGTGGGACATTAACACTATAATCGTTAAATCAATCAAACAATTCTTTCATCACTCATTTCCTCATAAATATATTTCATTAAGAAACGGAAAATAACGACAGGATATCATGTTATGTAGTCTTTAATCGGGCTTGGTACCATACAATACGTCCCCGAGCAATGGCAGCCATGTTGTTATGATTTCCTGAGTAATCGGCTGTATATCGGAAACTGTTTACCTTTATAAACAGTTGCTATGTACTATGTTACTAGCTTGAAATACGGATATGTATTAATTGCAGTGGTAATATTAGAAATTCATATCAAAATTAAGGATTATCTCCCTCAAGCATACTCTGATCCTTCGAAGTTTTTGGCCCCAATCTTTTGGCACTACATTTTCACTTTTATAAAGTTTTGCTTTCATGTTTCGGATTTCCAACATTTCGTTTGAGCATCACTGAAGAGATAATTTGTCGAAATGCGCATCTGGTGCATAAAAATTGGTACCGTATATGATTTAATTAGACCCCTGGGTCGAGGCCTCTGCTGGTGGACTGTAGTCCCCGAGGGTCTCTACAGCCCAGTTGCTATGTACTATGTTACTAGCTTGAAATACGGATATATATGTATTTAATTGCAGTGGTAATATTAGAATTAAGGATATCTCCCTCAGGCATAGCTCTGATTCTTCGAAGTTTTTGCCCCAATCTTTTGCAACTACATTGATCACTTTTATAAAGTTTTACTTTCATGTTTCGGATTTCCAACATTTCGGTTTGAGCATCACTGAAGAGACATAATTTGTCGAAATGCGCATGGTGCATAAAAATTGGTACCGTATATGATTATATATATAAATGAACCATTCTGATGTGAATTCCAAGATTTGGTCATTCAGTGAAAGAACCAGCAACATACATAAAATTTTTGGAGAATAAAAAACCTAATAAATGTGCTAATGTAACGTGCAGCGGTCATCCATCCAGGTTGTTTAACTTTCCTCTAATACTGTCCGTTACACTTCCACCGGCTCAGGGAAGCTACGTCCCGAAGCTTAGTATGGGTTCTTTATATGGTGTTAGGCACCTCTTCAGCATCCGCGTTCTGACGACAACCATTGTCTTCCAGACAAGACCACGTCCGTACATGATATAAAAGTCCAGTGCTCCGCAGAGACTCTACTTGAAGCAAATCTCCCACCAAACATTAGAGTCAGTACGCTGCACCAAACTGTAACGTGTAGCCGTCACCCATCCGGTGGTGGCCACGCTCACCGTACTCTACATTTGCTAGAAAGCTAACTCACGAGAAAGAAAGAGAAGAGAGAGAGAGAGAGAGAGAGAGAGAGGAGGAGAGAGAGAGAGAGAGAGAGGAGAGAGAGAGAGAGAGAAGAGAGAGAGAGAGAGAGAGAGAGAGTTTCCTCTTAAACTGTTCGCTACACATATTACAAATTCCCTTTCACTTTCTAATAACTTGGTTTGAAATTTGAAAGAATTAGGATTTTGTTTTCAAAAAGAAACTACGATGGATTAATATGAAGAGTGCAAGTTTATTTTTGGCAGTTGTTGGGGTCATTTCCGGATCTACAGAAAGATAGGCGATCACCGTAGCCGGGTCATACTATAGCTTACGCTATGGTGCCCGGCTAAAAAGTCTTATTTATTTTACCAGATCCAGCTTTCATTCTTCGAATAATTTTAATTTGGAACGTTAAACAATACTTGTACATGTATATTTTGTAACATCTTTCTAGGTAGTGTTATCTTATGAAATGGCACAGATTGTAACAGTTGCTACGTGACGTCATTGCCATTTACGAGACACGCCGCACTGACAGCACATTCTCAGAATGCGTCTCTGTAAGAAGCGCAGGTATCTCCTTTTTGGTATGTGAGCATTTCCTGCTAGCAGGGGATTTCCCTCGTCCATATCTGTCGTCCGATCTGAAAAGCATGCAACACATAGAATTATTCTATTATATATGCACTGCTTCGTAAGAGATTAAATACATTATATAGCAATCATTTTTTCAAATGAACAGAGATCAGCGGACTTCATTAATTCTATGAAATCTCCTTATTGATGCGTTTCCTTTGTTTGATTGATGTCCTATTCGATAATTTTCCACTTTAGTAAGATACATCATCATCTTTAAGTTTATCCATGCCGTAACAAGGCTTCGTTATCGAGCCAACACCTAAGACCGAGACACGTGACCTTTATTATATGGTCCCGTGAGAGGGACCATTCACGTGAAAATGTTTAATATCACGGCTTGTGAGTGAGAATCGGACCAGGACCAGTCGCGGTAACTCTGTAATGAGCGTTCGATTCGTAACCGGGAGGTCCGTTCGTCATGTTTATTATCAACATCGCAATCTACTAGTAAACTATTCTGCAAAAATTTACATTAGTTTTAAGAAAGCTATTCACATTTTAGAAAATGTGTGTGTAACACTGCCGTTACTGGTCTACATACAATATTTACGTAAATAGCCGAATCTTTAAGCAAAAATTCAATATTTTAAAAAAAAGGTTTTTGATATAGAAATGGATATAATGTTCAATTACTGTAAACTGATATGCAACTTTTGTAGAATAAAGTGTTTTTATTCATATAAAACTGCGAGATGCTACTTTAACAATAGACACCAACAGCATGCACGACGTCCATGTCAAACTTTAAAAGACGTAAATATACTTAGTGATTGCTTCTTCGCAAAACGCTCGAGAATCATGGGTCTTTCCCATACGACCTTAAAATCGGAGGTTCCGTATAACGGCAGGCGTTGGCACATTAAAGAAACCTCGCTGCTATGGCTATGTAAGCATACGTCTAAACTATGGTACGTGTACTTCACTTACAACTGGTGACGTCTCACTATAGTGAAATATAATCGACGTAAAACCACCATGCAACCAAACCCCAATCACTAGACTACCGCTACACTAGTAGGTCATTCTCATCATACAAATACAATATTTATTGGCACAAACACAATTACAACAATTGGCAAAGGCCCATTGAACATCATTTGGCAGTGTTAATTACATTTTTTTAATGTAATAGCATGTTGATATTCTAATATTCAAAACAGTCTTTGATAATTTCCACTGTAATTTTAGTAAAACTTTGTGTAAATCACTGTTCGAAGTATATTTAACCAATGTTAATTTTCATTGTCAAGACTTAATATTTCTTGTGGTTATGTTCATAACATTTCTAAGGTAGGCTTCTGTAGTTAGAAATAGGATTTAAATGAAAAAAGAAAGAATTTCAATCTTCAAGTGGCACACCGAGTATTGCACATTTGCAACATCTGTTGATTCAATGAGGTGGAATTAATCTACACTTCTTTGCAGACTAATTGAGCACTCATCTATTTTGCTAAGAGAAGGTCTCTTCAGCATTTTTTCTGAGTAAAATCACACATATAGTGACTTTCTATTTACTTATGCTATTAATTTTTATAAAATTCCAAGTTTTTTTGACACCAAAAATTTTTGATGAATTGCTCTTGAGTGCACTGGTCCAGTTATTCTTTTTTAGTTTGGTAAAAGAGTGTTTGAATTGAATTTTTATTATTTTAATGTATGAAAATCAAGATTATCTAGAAAGAAATATTTCATAGTCAAGCAGTCTGTGGTCATTGTGGATTATTAAATGTTTAAAAGCCAAAGAATCAGACGTTATTATGTGATTCAATATTTTATACTTTCGAGAATGAAGCATTTTGGACAAAAGTGGCAGTCTATTGAGTTCCGCTAAGACGAACCAGCATCTGGATGTTTTGCATGTGGCACTGAGGATTCTTTATAAATTTGAAGTGAATTTTCATATGTTTGAAAACTCTTTTGGAATGAGAGATCCACCCCATATTTCACTACATAAAGAAGGACCGGTAGTACATATTAAACATCAAAAAGTTTTCTTCATAAAAGTTTACATGATTATCCATACAAATTGTTTTCAACTTTTCTAAACATGCTTTTCTGGCTTTTTTCAATAAGCACGCTGTTTGCTAAGTTTAACCTTCCATTGCATTTCAACATAAACCTAATACAATATTTTGGCTAGCAAATTTGTATTATATTGCTAGCATTGAATTCATTCCTGAGTTGCCATTGAGTTAAATAAAAACTCTTGGTTTATTAACATTGACCTGCAGTTTCCAGTTATTGAGCAGTATTTGCTGAAATATCAAGAGCTGTCTTTGTAAACCACTTTTGCCTTTCAGACAAGATTACAATATCATCAATAACAGACGTTTACAAGAACATTGTTTACTTGTACAGGATCACATTTCCATTTTTCAAGTCAATTGACAACACACAATAAATATATTAGAAGAGTATGGGGACTTAAAACATCCCCTTGTTTTGACACCACATTCAGAATTGAGATACATCACTTAAAGCATTCAGAAATTTTATTCTTACTCGTTGTCTACTAATACATGGAAAATAGAATATTAAAACAGTTTTTGGGAATAATTACATTAAGGAGATTTTATAAAACTAAAACCAATCTCCAGGACAGTGTCCAATGCTTTCCTATATGTCAAATAGAAGGCCGCATAACTTTAATTTGTTTTTGTAATGGTCAATTAATTGTTTTTGATAGAGAATAAGTGGTCTTGAATGTCCATCACAGTTTCTTTGAAACCCAATTTGGTTGTTCACTTATTCAATGACATTAGAGTATTACAAATTTCAAGTGGTCTGTAATGAGATTATTCTATTGTAAAGTCTTTCTAAGTTTGAGATAATGTGAATATACTCTGTAGTTAGTGTAGAGTCAAGCCTATATTACCAGATTATTCACACCAATTACTAAATCAACTGTTCATATCCAACTTCTTGGGAATAACACCAAGATTGAGATAAGATGAACAATGTTTTCCAAAGGTTTCAACATTACATATCCCATATCATGTGTCTAATATAATGTGTAATGTAACCTAATGTTTTCTGTAATGATCAATATATCAGTATAGTTTAGAGTACAAATCTACATATCAGAGGAGTGGACCCAGAATATTGACCGTTTTAACTTACTGTTTCTGACCGGAACTTGTTCACCATGGTAGGTGTTGTCATCTAAGGCATGACGCTGATACATCCGGGTATCGTTAATCTGATGAACAAGAAAACAATTAAATAAGAATTATATTTCGTATTTTCCATCATTTTGGCTAACTGAATTAATTCTCCAAACTTGAATTATATCTTTACTTTTTTTCGATTCTCTTCGTGCGTGTGTGATCATTTGGAAAATAAAAAGTTTTAAACACATAGTTGATGGACTCTCTCTCTCTCTCTCTCTCTCTCTCTCTCTCTCTCTCTCTCTCTCTCTCTCTCTCTCTCTCTCTCATCCTCTCTCTCTCTCTCTCTCTCTCTCTCTCTCTCTCTCTCTCTCTCTCTCTTCTCTCTCTCTCTCATCTCTCTCTCTCTCTTCGTTCTATCTCTCCTCCTCTTCCTTTCTCTCTCTCTCTCTCTCTCTCTCTCTCTCTCTCTCTCTCTCTCTCTCTCTCTCTCTCTCTCTTAGTCAAGGTATATCATCAAATACATAGATGAAGGGGAACATTACAGATTAAATCTAGGAATAACTTTACGCATGGAGGACTGTATAGCCAAAGATCAATTCAATCAATGATACATCACTGTCCGAGACGTAATTGCGATAATATCTAATTGTTAATGATGAGGACTGGTACCTCCATCAGCCGATAGATGGGCCTTAGATGGAGATTATTTAATCGACTCGCAATGGAAGAAAAAAAATAATAAGCTAATCGATAAAATGGTGGCTGATTGTGTCTCTAGAAATCAGTAATTTGAAGAAAGTGTTAATAATTACGTCAAACGCACATTAAGGCATGACAGTTGATTCTGACGATTGCAGTGGCGCATCCTTCCCAAACGTGTTGTAGAGTAGAATTAGAAACTAATCTTTGGCACAAAAATGACCTTTGACTGGTCAGAGTGTCATGATTCTGAACCATGGTCAATAGCAATAAGGAAGATTTGTTAAGGCTATACCAATGTAATGGTGAGGCAGCTAGACATGTATTCAAGGTCATTAATATTCAGTGTCCTTAGTGGAACATTTACTCTTTTGTAATGACGTGATACCTTGATGGTGGGTCATAACCCCAATCTTGTTTAAGGTCAAAGTCATTGATGTGATAACCAAAGGTTCATGACTCTGAATGGACGAGCCAATATGTTTAAGCCTGGATGATGTCATGGCATTCACCGATGGGTCACTGGGGGAGGTTAAGTATGCCCGTTTGGGATAAGCTCCATGGTTGTTAGTCCCGAAATACAGCCTATGATACAGGTGTGTAAAATATCGTCACAGAATTTTATACCTTACAACAATGTGACTAAATTTCACAATCACTCTACTGGACAATTTTTGGAGACGTCCGTCTTCGATGCTTCCCTTTTGTAAAATCAGGCGCGTGCGTGCGTGCGTGTTACATATAAAGGGGACGGCAATCACTCAATATATCTCTTTGTACTTTGCATATAAAATTAACTACATGTATAAGTTTGCATGCATAAATAACGGAAAAGATGTGCCTCCTCCCCTTATTCTATGTGCCTGAAAATAAAAGAATCTTCTTCATCTTTCTTCTTGATCTCATATTAAACAATGGCAAATTCATCAACACTTATCAGAATAGACTATCTATATAGAAAACGTTAAACTTAAAGTTTATATCATACCCGTTATTTGTAACTATGAAGTATGCTCATTTATAGTGCAATTCTTTAGCAAGAACTTGCAAAAAGCTGTCCTTGACGACTTGAAAAGGTGTGTATTATTATATTGTTTCTTATACGCTAAAACCCAATTGATAGCCATAAATGTCATTGTCTTCACTTACTGAAATTTTGTTTAAATGTTGCGTTTTTATATATCAATAATTAATAAATTAAAGAGAATGATTCATAACGTTCCACAAATCATTGAGCTCAACTCTCTAACACATGCCCCCGGGTGCACATGCCAGTGGCGGGGCTTGCCAAAAAAAAATTACGCATATGAAATATAGAAAGTGTATGAGACTATCACTTACCAATTAAAAGTTAGTTTTTGGAAAGTAGGTCAAAGTCAGGAGGTCAAAGGTTTTGGTACCAGTGACAAAGGCTTGCCATTAAGAAGTACACTTGTGAAATATGAAAGTCCTATCACTTACCATTCAAAAGTTATGACCAATGTTAAAGTTTTTCCTGCAGATCAACATACAGACGGACGGACAGATCAAAACCTATATACCCCCCCCCCCCAAAGATTCCGAGGGCATATAATAATTAAGCTCAGTTCTCTAACACAAATGATTAAGTTCTGCTGTCTAACACAAATAATTAATATCAGCTGTCTAACACAAATAATTAAGCTCAGCTGTCTACACGCTGCACATGTATCCAAGATCCAATAACAGCCTGTCCAGAGACGTTGGTCTTTTGAGGAAACAAAAGATCATGGTACGATTGTATACATAATTTTTTTTTCTTTTTATGTAAAGGCAAATATAACGAACAATGATCAATCTCGTAAGTCCTAAATAGAATACAAAAATAAGAGTTGGGCAATCACGGACCCCTGGACAAACCAGAGGTGGGATCAGGTGCCTAGGAGGAGTAAGCATCCCCTGTTGACCAGTCACACCCGCCATGAGCCCATAGTCTTGATCAGGTAAACGGAACAATCCGTAGTCAAAACAGTGTGTGAAACACGCCTTAACAATGGCTTAGAAACCCATCAGACAGCATTTGACTCAATGGGAGGTCATATTGGTTAATTAAATTGTTATAACGACCATAGAATTTACGAAATGCTGCCTTTAAAAACGACTGTTGAAACCCCTGCAACAACAACTTGTCTGTAAGTAGCTTGTCTCGATTTAAAAACTGATCATACGCAAAACAAGTTCTTGCGTATCGAATAAGTTGAGAGACATACACACCATATGCAGGTGATGATGGAATATTGCTACATAAATATGGGAAGTTGATGATGGAGAAGCTGAAATCGTTGTTAAGCCGTTTTTCACACACTGATTTGACTACGGACTGTTCCGTTTACCTGATCAAGAGTATGGGCTCACGGCGGGTGTGACCGGTCAATGACGCTAAATGCCGAGCTCTTGGCGAAGGAGCAATCACTACCTATTTTAACGTCTTAAGTTTGACACGGCCGGGTGCCGAGCACAGGGCTCGAACGCACGACCTCCCGATCACTGAGCCACTGCGACTGGTCAAATTTTCCCTGACCATTATAAATACCTTAGTTAAGCGTTGCGATCATTGAAAATGGAAAAATAAAATTTGGAACTATTTTGCTCAGAACGTGTCCATGTCCCTTTATTTCTTAATAAACCTTATATACTAATTTTCGTGTTACTAGTAACTAAATATCAACAGCGAAAGTAAGTTAATGTCCCATTCTACAATTTTACAGCTATGTCTTTCATTTCAAAGTCAAGTGCAATTTAATCTGAAATCTGAGAAAGCTCGTAATGTAAAACAACGCTCTTTGATCACCATCAAACATAATCCCACCAGTATAGACACTAATGACGAGCCAGCGAGTCTTTTAATGAACGTTTAAGTGGCAAAAACAACCCCAGAGAAACATTATACGCAGACGACAGCAATTTCACGGTAAGCTATAAAACAGTCACGCATCTGAATAGTGTTGGGTTACTATTATATAACAGTAACAACCAATTTCATCGAAATTCGGTGGAAATAAAATTCGTTGTAATTTCAAGTCTCCGTTGAATGTATTTGTACATCCACTCAGAAAAAGTAGGGTAATTTATGTTTCAATTTTGCTACCGAGTTTTCTAGAATTCCATTTTAATTGAACGAGGTATATTCTCTATAACATTAAGGACAATTCCACAATAACAGTGAGAGTATGCCAAAATTGATATATTTCCACTGAAACAACATTGGGAGGAGATGACCATTAAATACTGGGGACCATACCCACTACCAGAATGAGGGTATATTTGTAGGTCCAGTAAGATATTGGTGACATGTCCACTTTCAACAATAGAACATTACATGTCCAGTATCATCATTGGGATATATCCACTAGAACGATAGGAAGGACATGCTTACTATAACTGTGGGGCTACGTCCACTATAACAATGGCGGTCAGTTGACTAGAACAATAGGGATGTACCCGTTATATCAATGGGAACATGTCCCAATAATAATGGAGATTACCTGCTATAACAATAGGTATATACCCGCTATAACAGTGGGAACGTCTCCAATAATGATGGAAACCTAATGGTGATATGCCTCCTATAACAAAGGGACATACCCCCACCCCTTTAACAAGTAGGACACGCCATTATAACAACGGCGACAAGCCACTGCAACAACAAGGACGTGTCGCTATAACAGGGATTTGGTGGTCGGTTGTATGTCGTTTAATGCCCCGCTTGAACATATGAGTCGACACCGTTGCCGATGAAGGATGCACAATTTCGACCTAAACTCGGTGATCCGGGTTAGAATAGGTCTCCAGCATCCCCTTGCATGTCGCAAGAGGCGACTGAATGGGGTGGTCATTCGCATGAGACCGGAAAAACCGAAGCCCCGTGTCATAGCAGGTGTGGCACGATAAAGATCCCTCCCTGCTCAAAGGCCCTGAGTGCCGAGCATAGGCCTAAATTTTGCAGCCCTTCAGTGAAATATTCTCGAGTGGGACGTACAATCAATTAATCGGTGATTACAACCTTTGAGCAGGGAAGGATTTTTATCATGCCACACCTGCTGTGACACGGGGCCTCGGTTTTTGTGGTGTCGTCCAAAGGACCACCTCATTTAGTCGCCTTTTACGACAAGCAAGGGCACTGAGACCCATTCTAACCCAGATATCCACAGGATTCTATACTAATAGGCGCATGGCGCCATAACACGAAAAAAAATGTCGCAATAACAGCGGAAACATGTCAACACGCTATAACAATGAGACCATTCTCCTATAACAATGGGAACATGTACACACGCTATTGACCATGTTCCATTGTAGCTGTGGAAATTCATTTTTATTATAGTGTGGGGCAGTTCCCAGTTATAGGAAGTGGACATGTTTTTCTCGTTTATAGCGTGTGGCAATGCCATGTATTAGTGCTAATCGCAGTGACCCAGATTCAGAATATATGACCCCAAACCGCATTTGTTCTTTGCGTTCTTCAACCGTTAGGTATATTCCCCTTTTTGATCTATGCTAGACTCGCTTGACTCATCCATGTTCATTTGCGGCTATCAGGTATAAGTATCCTGTGCCGCTGCCCGATGCTGCGAAGTCATGTTTAGCACACGACCCGTCCCCTATTATTTGGCATCCTCTCCACCGACACTAGGGTGGCCGCTCCTATATGGATAACATTGCACTGCGGTACCTGAAGGTCGATTATTTATATTGCGGGCCGCCTTCTTAGTTGTAGTTCTTTTCATATAGCCCGACCAATACGTCTGAGTGCGATCATAACGGCGGGGTCTTTCTCTGAGCGAGCGGGACACAAACGTGGTTGCGTTTGCTTCTGTCCCCAGGTTGTTTTATTCCCCTGCTTTACGCTAACGTGGATCTATAGCGGTGGTGGACATCTGCATTCCATCGACCTTCTTGTTTACCATGCGCTATGTCCTATATGCGTAGTAGTTCGATCGCGCTCTCAGTAAGAAACGGTGTTCTGACTCTAACAAAAACTGTGCTGATACGTTCGACTGCTGATGCCCGATATCTCAAAAAATACGTGAGGAATGTTCCATTTATATAGCGTGTGGACCTGTTCCCATTTGTTAAGCGCGGGACATGTCCCTGGTTGGGAGGTCTAGAATTCGTTATATAGCGTGCTAGACATGATTCCCCATTTAGTAGGTAGTGGACATTTCCCATTGTTGGCTTGGACATGTCCCATTGTTATAGTTATAACATATCCATTGTTATTAGAGCATGTTTCCCGTTGTATGCGTGTTTGGATAATGTTGCATGTTTAACGTGGGCATGAATGTTCCCATGTTATAGCGTGTGGACAATGCCCGTGTAATGGACGCGTGGCAGACATCCCGATTATAGCGTATCATCAAAACTGCGTCTTCTTATCCCCCCATGTCACTACATACTCTACACGGTAGATCTGATTATCAGTTTTCACTGTAATATCCCGCGTCCACACCCCATAAATCTGCTATCCTATCGGCGTCGTCCGCACGATAGACATTTCCCACTTGTTATGCGTGTAGACATGTTCTTGTATAGAGCATGTTCCCGTTGTTATAGCCGGTCTGAGTCCATGATATTAACGTTGAACTGTACCATTGCTATAGGGCTCTAGACATTCACCATGTTAAAGCGGAGAATCTCTGGTTCCCCGTCGACGTGTATCACCGGCAATGAACGTACATCAACGATTGCTATCTGCGGAGTGTACTACGCAGGCGATGTACAGCATCTTTTTGTTAAGTGTCTTTTGCATCTGAGACGTGTCTTCTGTTAGCCCCGATAAGGTTAGTGTTTCATCAATCCCTTGGGTCGGTATACGGCTGGCTGCCTCACAATATATACGTAGGACATTTCCATTGTTATAGTGTGTGGACGTCCCCATTGTTATGCGTTGTGAAACAAAACATATCTAGTTGCGACGGGACCTTATTCTTGATTGTATCTTAATCTTTTGCTTGTGATGTAGCGTCACTAGAATTTCACACGCTCTATGCCTTCCCGGTTTATAGCGTGTGGATATGGTTCCATTGTTATAGCGTGGGAATGTTGCCTTGTTATAGGTGGACATGTTCTTTAAACGTGGAACATGTTCCAGGTGTTATAGCGTGTGGACATGTTTGCCATTCTTATAGCGTGTGGACATGTTCCCAATTTTATAGGTTGGACATTTCCATTGTTATAGAGAGTTCCCAATTGTTATGCGTGGTGGACTGCCCATGTATAGAGCATGTCCCGTGTTATAGCGTAGCATGTCATCGTTAGCTATAGCGTGGTGGACATGTCTCGTTATAGAGTGTAGACATGTTGCCGACTTGTTAATAGCGTGTACATGTTTTGCATTGTTATAGGGTGTGGACATATCCCATTTATGTATGTTATAGTGTGTGGACAGTTGCCATATTGTTTATTGCGTGTGGACAGTCTCATTGATATAGCATGTTGGACATGTCCCATTTGATAGCTGTGACATGCTGCCATTTGTTATAGCGTGGACATGTTCCATTTTTATGGTGGAATGTTTCCATGTTAAGACGTGTGGACATTGTCCCTGTTAGGCGTGAGACATTGTTCCCTTATTATGCGGTTGGTAGAGATGTTCCATGTTATAGCGTGTGGAATTGTTTGCCATTGTTATAGCGTGTGGACATGATCCCATGGTTATAGTATGTTCCCAGGTTTAGGTGTGGATTCCATTGTTATAGAGCATTTCCGTTTGGTATAGCGTTAGACATTTCCAGTGTTATAGGGTTGGACATTTCCCGTTA